>VWZN01000684.1:169324-199952 GCA_013396955.1 Regulus satrapa | reverse complement strand
TTAACTCAAGGAAAAGCAGGCTGTACAGATGAATGATATTAAATTTAGTCTATCCAGATGCTGAACTGTGCTCCAAGCTATACTGTATGAAATATCAAAGATGTCTGTGTGTTCTATTTAAGTACAATTTTTCAGATTCTACTTGATTAAAATAAAATTAAGTTGCTTTTAAAAGCTAAACTGTCCAAAAGATGCCTAGTATATTCCTTTGTGAGCTATCTATTGTTTTAATCTGTAATCACTTATACAATGCTGTCTAATAGAAGTACATACTGTTTAACATCAAGAGATCTATTAAACTCTCACTCTTTATAAAGATAAATACAAAAAGGAGCAGAGAGAAAGTGAAGAAAATAGGTTAGATCTGTCCTATGGTGACAGAATCAATATATTTAAGCCAGCACAACAGAGTTCAGAGAACTCCCCTTAGAGCTCCAGTGCTTCTGAGCACTTATTTGAGCTTCTGCTTCATTACCTGGATCACAAATGGCAAGTGAGGAAACTGGACTTACCTGCAGCATCTTTGGGTACCTGTTGAGCCCCAGACTGAATTATTTATCTGCAGCTTTTAAACCCTGCAGCAAATACAGTACATAATTAGGTGTAACAAGATAATCTCCTATTTCAAGAAATTCATTAGCCAAGTAAAAGAATCCTCTAACTAAAACACTTATAGCTATTCATTTTATTAAGACCAACATGCTATTTATTTATTTCATAACTCTGCTAAGGCCTTTAAAATATATGACAGTATAATTCTTTTTCTGGTGTTCTGGCTTACATTAGATAACCACTTCTGGATTTTATGCAAGACATATGGAAAAATCCATCACTGATTTACTGCACATTTCCACACACAGTCAAACTAATATCTGATCACTCTTGAAGACACAAAACCCTGCTTGGCAGTGAATACTTAAGCAAATTTCCAAACACATGAGTGTGCACAGTCTTCTGCAAGAAAGCTTCTGATAGTGAAAATGCAAACCAATACACTCCATTATGTACTGGAAAAGATTAAAAAAAAGGGATTTATTTTCACTTCAGAAACTACTGCAACACAAGCAATTGCAATAAAAGAAAAGTACTGCAATAGCTACCTCCAATACTGTGTATAATGGATCCTGAGTTTTATAGTTATCCATAAGGAACACCTTGGGAACTTTTTTTCCTATTTTTAAATAGCTTTATAATACAGCAGTTTTGAATGTTAGACATAAAGACGAAACTTTGGGTGTCTAAATCTTTTAAAATCTATTAATTCTTTTGGGTGACTGTTTGCAGTTATTCATACTCATGCTTCCAAAAAGAAAAGGTGAATACCTCAGCATTGTTTTCAACTTTTTGTCCTAAACTCCTTTTTAATATATTTCAGTTAGGTCCACAAGGCTGGCTTTAGTATTGCCACAGCAGGTGGAATGACCTTTACCCCATTCCTGTTTTACAAAGCAGTTTGTGAGACTCTTGACACTTTACTTCAGACCCTATTAGGAGGAATACACTGCAGAAGTTACTGTCTTCTGAAAGTAAGATTTAATTATTTTCACGTTTAATTACAGGCAAACCTAATAATTTTCAGTTAATCAGAAATCCATCCCCTCTTTATGGACACAAACATTGCTGTTTATTGGGGGGGAAAGTAAACAAGAAAACAAAACAGAGGCTGCTAATTCTAATTCGTGAAGTGTTTAACTGCAGGGCATGGTTCACAGATGGTTTTGCATCCTCAACAACTTTTTGGGCAATATGATTAATTTAGATTATATGGAAATGTCAGGAAAAATTATGAAGGAAAAAACCCTGAAAGAGTTTTCTGAGGTTAAATGGCAATAAGCAGACACCTTTCTTCAAGAAGCAGAAGAAGGTAGAAACCATTGTGATGAGCATAGCCCCCTTGAACAAAGGAGGAGCAGGAGCCCACTGGAACAGAGCATTTGAAAAGCAAAATCATGCCTTTTGATAGATACTTTCTGTCGTGAACACAGTAGTTAATCCATTTTTTTAGCAAGATTAGCTGTCAGATTAACACATCACCGATGGGGGTCAGAGTTAGTCTAAACCAAGGATGTGCCTGAAGAATGATGTGCACCCACATGAAGGAGGGTTTACAGAGGCTGACTTACAACACCACTATGGAATGCAAACCCTGCCTTTTTTTTTTTTTTTTCTCTATTTTTGCTAATGCTGACCAGAGCTTTACAAACAGCCATTCTCAATTGCTGTATCATGCTGAGTTGATACAAGCCTTGATGTGGATTTTTACATCCATATGCAGACCTTGCATCTGCCACACACATCCATGCATTAACTCCAGGGCATCTATTGTTCTGGACAATATACATTTATATGTTAAAGAATCTACTTCATCAAAGTGCTCCTTAAATACACTCGTTTTGTCCATCCAGGAACACTCATCTTCTTCTGGAAAGCCAAGTTTAAGTAAATTTAATTTCATAATAGAACAGGATATGATCTGTGAACAGCATATTTTCCTAACAATTAAGGGAGCAGAACCTTTCTCAAGCAGCTGATAGGTGTCAATATTCCATTTAAAAATACATCCTGAGCATATACGGACCTATACTTATATCTCTCATACAACAGGTAAAGAAATACAATAGAAGTAACCTCATCTGAATTCAATGATGGCCCATTTGGAATATCTTGCTTTTGGAGACATCACCTTATAAAAGATGGCACTGTAACACTTTAGTGTTAAAGGCCTTTCCTCCACAAATATTTTGTTTCCCAATTTTATTTTATTTTCCACTCTTACTCTATCTGTGGCTTTATTTTTCACCTCTCATCAGGCCAACAAAGCCCCTTTTCTGCATGGCCTGTATCTGTATCTTTTTGTAATCTTCTAAAGTTAATAAGCAAGCTAACAATTAGGACTTGAAGTAACTTTCATGCAATCAAAAATTTAATTGCTTTGACAAAGAATATCTCATGGAAATGTAACTAAAAAACTTTTTATGAAGAAGCAGGGGAAATTCCAGTCAAGTATTATTCTAATCATCCTCAGCCAGTGCACTGTAATAGGCAAAGAGTGAGTGAGCTGTTAGAGGCCAAGTGTTTACAACCTTATTAATAGCAGGTCATTCAACATATCCAGCTAATTAATAAAGATGCCTCACCTATTTCACATTCTGTCCAACACTAACAACACCCCAGAGTCAATAACTTTAGAAACAATTACAGAAGCAGCAATCAGGGACACAAGTTGTGCTTGAAGGTTTCCTGAATTCACCAAGAAACTCAACTCCCTTTTGGAACAAGATGAGATTCAGTATTGCCCTTTAACTTAAGAATAGTGGTTTCTACATCAAGCATTTATCTCCACAGAGAGAAACAATAACTACTAATTCTATTCATTCTTTGTTCTCAAAATGAATTATTGACAGAAATATTATCTCAGTACAAATGCTGATGTTATTTCAGGTTGATAAATGAAGATAGTTCGTGCCCTTTTATTTTATCTCCAAAGCAGCAGTGTAAAGGTGGGAAATAATCTGATTTAATGTAGAAGATAATGAAATAGCAGAATAACAGATGAGTAATGAAAACTGACAGGGTTTGTATGTGTTTAAAGTAAAGGAGTTTCTTTTTTTGGGTTTGTTTTTTTTTTTTTGGTTTTTGTTTTTTTTTGTCCAGTAGAAATGCTGTTTGACATGTTTCCCCTTATTTCATTTTAAATTTCAAAACAACATTCTTTTCTAAGTAGACAATAGGAACCAAAGCAAGAAACTGCATTAAATAAATCTCTAAAAATCTATCAGGCTTCAGGCTATGCTGTACTTTTTCTTTCAAATATTTCCACGTAAAATCAGATATTAACTCTCTGAGTGAACCCATGTGCAAACTCTTTATTCATCAGATTAATGGCTGTGGAGCAACAGGCAACTGAACACATTTCCCCACACATAAGGTATTCATGACTTTCCAGAAAACTTCACATTATTGCAACTACTTTTCAGTTAAATATGTTGCATCTAGTGAAGAAGAAAATAAATTGCAACAAGGTTTAATGGGAAACTACAGTAAATGTATCGACACTGCTAGAAATTTGTTTCTTTAAACAGGACCTTGTTACTATTCTGACAGATGGATTTTTGCCTTTCCATACATTTGAAAAGAAAAACCAGCCTTTTCTCTGAGATAGTTCAGATTGCCTAGAGTAATATCTCTCTGTCTTTGCTTTTATTCTGATCCAAGGCAACACCCACAGAAGAATTTAGTCAGCTTCTCTGCTATAGCAGCTAAGGGTAGAATTACAGAAGTCTCTATTCTAGATCACATTTACATTTATACTGCATATAAAAACATGCCTCTAATTTTATACAATTTATCGTCTCAAATGCACAGATTGATGTGCAATACCAATGGCAAGGTTCCTCTTCTGGTCACTTGATCAGCAGGAACGTGTTATAAAGACAGGATAAAACGTGCTGGCAACGATGCTGGTATCACAGGGAGAGCAATTCACTCAATAACACTTGATGCAAAGGTGACAATATAAAAGCAAAATTAACCAGTGACTCAACATTTGCACATGGTATAAAAGCGAACTGCAATAGAAGGTGTCAAGAAGCAAACACAGGGAAATTTGGAAAAAAACTCCTCTTCAAATATCTGGTCAATCTTCCCTTAAGTTTCTAGGATTGAAGTCCTTATTTCTGTAGATCTTTCTCTGAGAAAGATGGCTTCAGTACTGCAGGATGCCCGGGCTTTTAGGTTGATCAGTCTGTGTTCTTTCAGAAATACTGAATCAGATCTGTTACTTGGTCTGTCTCTGTTTGTGGATCCTTATAAATATGATTGTTATGTTGCTCTTTTTGTTTTAAATTTAACACAGATACATTTACAGTCTGTTGGCATACAGTGAAACCTTGTTAAACTGAACATTTTGAGACCACATCAGTTTGGATGAGAGGAAGCTCCAACTTGTGCAACACAGTGGTTGCCTGTTCAAGTATGTATTTTCGCATATACTAAAAACTTCAAAGCATATGCAGTAAACATGAAATTCTTGAAATTATAACAGTGGCTAAAGAACAGCAAGAGTGGCAAGTCTGCAAACCACTGAGTGATAATTTGATTACTGGGTTACAGAATAGTTAAGTCCCATTGTGACCCCAAACTGAAAACTGTGTACAGTTCATGACCTATGGACTGCAAGGAATTCAAGAACAAAGAATCTGAACTTTCAGAATACATGACCTGTATCATGCTTCAGTTTTCCTAATGTCAGTTCCTAATTTCTTTTTGCTCTTTTTCCAGTTTAAAAGTCTCTGCTGTACTGCTGTCCCAAGCAGGACTATGCAGAATGCAGTATATACTACTGAAAAGTTCTTTTGAGCAATGAAGTAGGAAGCCTAACAACCAGGACAAGGCTTAATTTTAATTTTCTGATATGATGAAGTCACTAGGAGTGCCTAAATAACAGCAGCAGGGAAAGAATATATAACACATCCTCCTAATATTCTCTCACCCTCTACCCTTTTTCAGCTTGGGGCATTTCTGAGCCACAAGTGCCTTCTAATACTTCTAAGCATTTAGTAAGCCTCAGTGGATTTCTGTTCCTTAAGCTTCTCCTGTTGTCCCCTGTAGGCATACAAAGCTTAACATTTAGTGCAACATCCAAGGAGAAGCTGCCTCCTGTTTGACATCTCCCTGACAGCACCAATAAATCCTCCAAAAGAGAAAATGGGTTTTCTATAGAAGCTAAGTAGTGCCAACAGGAGCAACAGGTAGTGGGACTGAGAGCAAAGAGTGTGTGTCTTCAAAACCAGACCATTAGCTCTGCAATCTCAGCCCAAGCACGGTCGTGTTGCCACTTGGCCACTGATCCTCAACTCTCATCAACTGCATCGAGGAAGAGTTTATTTTCTGTTTCTCTTTTCAAAATAAATTCTATGTGCTACACAGTTTGTAACATGCTTTAAGGATTCCTTGTTGGATATTGCAATCCAAAGGCTGTATTTGACAAAAACTGTATTTCAGCATCCAACAAAATATGGTATCTAAAACTTAATAATAACAATGTAAAAAAAAAAAAAGTTAACAGTATCAATTGATACCAGTCATCATCTGCTGCAAAGTTATGTTTGGCATTTATTTATTACTGAATCATTTAAGATCAGTACATGCAAGTTGTTCTGACAGACATAATTTGAAAGCATAAACATTGGCAATTGTTTTGTTACCACAGTAGCTGTTTTCAAGTACCATTTGTGCAGTGTAAGCAGGGACATATATTTACATTGTGAATGGGACAATGCTTCCCAGAGGTTTGGCAATTGTGATTAATTTCTTCTCAGTCCTTAAATTATTTATGCATGTAAGGATTTTGACCTGCTAATTTTCAATGCTGACAAATTCTCAGAAAGTCACCATAGGTAGTGAAGCTGTACTAATTACCACTATTGAATGGAATTTACAGTATTCAGGAAAGATTTTTTAAAACTGAAAAGCTTATATTTTTTTTTTCTTGAAGTCTACAACTATTTGAACAAAAAATATTTCTCAGATTAGCCATGTGCAGTTGGACATTATGGAATGATACTCTGCAATTACTGTATAACAGAAATAAGACCTCAAAAAAGGGGTAGTCTGCACCAACTAAATAGAACCTGAAAGTAAATATTTTAAACAAATTTGCTTTAAAAATTCACAATATTATCAAGGACAGAGAGTCCCTCAAAATTACAAATGAAACACCAATCATTATCTCAATAAATGATTGTTAGCAAATGCTAGAACCAGGCTTTTACTAGAGCAGTCTTTCAGCTGACTTTCTTCCTGTAACAGCTGATCTTCTATGCACCATCTGCCCTTAGGAAATTCTAAAATTTAGAATTAAAACATGTTCTTTAAAGAAACAGTAGACAAATTCACCTCAGAAGTTGTGAACAATTCTGTATGCAAATGTCACATCAGACAGTAGGGGGCAACTTCTATCCACAAGTGGTAATACTTTGTTCATTCTGATCTCGAATATCATGACATGAAAGGGGTACTTTCAGCACCTACCTAAGTTTACTGTGTGCTCTATATCAATTCTCTAAAATGGAAGGTTTAATTTTTAAATTTCCATTTTCTTTTCGAGTGTGCTTGAGGAAATATCTGGTGCATATACAAGAAAAATGCTGGAAGATAAAAATAACAAACTAGTCTCAAAGCTGCTGAGAAATGAAAGAGAAGGACAATTATATTCCTCTAGTTTGCTGTCAAAATATTTCTGACAGACCAATCTCAAAAATATTATTTTTCCACACTTACATTTTGATAAATAACTCTTCCCTGAATAAGCAATTTTAAAAAGCAATAATTTAACACCCTAAAAACAGAATATGGGTTAATACAGAAGTTGACATAAATAGCAAAATGTTTGTTTGTGATTTTAGCATGCATAATGAGATTGTGTTTAACAACGAATTCATATTTAAGAATCAAGTGGTGTTCTATACTGTGGATCAAGTTAGAATCAGCTGAAAAATGAAAGTTTTGCAATAAATTTCCCCTGACAGCAAATGCTAAAATGAGGCATGCTAACAAAGGAAAAACAAGTCAGACATAAAATAGTATTTTCCAAATGTGCCTCACTATATTATACAACTATATTTTAAAATTTAAATATTATATAATTTATATCATTTAATATGCAATGAACTGAGTTCAAAGTTATGCCTAATATTTTTAATGATCAGATTGGTGAAGGTAAAGAAGTAGAGTAGGACTGAAAATATTTTTATAGCAAACCTTGTCAAGTAGAACAATAACACTTGTAATAAATCCCCAAAACCAGGGCTAGTCTTGCCCTAGAGGTTCACACAATGAAGTGGTCAGACCTCAGGTGAGGTTTAAGCAAACTTGGGTAGAAGCATGATTTCAAGTGAAGGATGTCAAATAATGGGAACCAAATCAGACAAACCGTCACGCTCCATTTAAGCTTCAAGCTCAAGAGTAAAACACACTGGATGTCAAACTGCAGTAACAGAGTGAGAAAGTGACTGCAGACCTTCCTTCTAAAGAGGCCTGAGATCCTTCAGTAATTCAGGCAGGTAACTAAATGCAAGAGCCTTTGTGAGGGAGTTAGAATAATTTCCAGTGAATGTCTTGTCTGGCTTTAAACCCAAAGAAAATTAACTATATATTTGCTTTTCTCAGTGGTGTAGCTGACAATTATTTCTCTAAACATATCCCCACCTTAAATATAAATCTCCTATTTCACTTAGTGCACTTAAACTATTTTACTTAATAGACAGAGCATAAACAAAGATTACAAGATGTGAATAGCATCCATCCTCCAGCTGTTCCCAAAATGAAGTTACATTTTCATGTACTTCATACTCAGAGAGCTTGTAACTGGCATTCACAGTACTACTTTACAAGAAAAAATTAATCATAAAAAGCATAATAAAAAAACCCAAAAGCAGTCCAGACATTTTACCACAAAAGAGTACCTCATGATCCTTTAATTTCTTATGTCCTACAAATTACTGGGTGTAAAAAACTTACTTTGTTTTCTGTTTATTTGTTTGTTTTGTTATAGGTGGTTTTGTTTGTTTTGTTTGGGTTTTGGTTGTTTTGTTTGGGTTTTGTTTGTTTTTCTTTTTGCAGTTTGTTTGGCTTTTTGTTTATTTTTAAAAATTTTGTTATTTTCTTGGGGTTTTTTTTGTCTAATTAAGTCTGAGAAGCATCATGCTGTCTTGTTAATGTGTTTTGACAGGACTGAATTCCAGGTGAACTCTGACAGCTGCTTTCCAGCACCCCGTGATGTTTTTCTGTCTGTGTGCCCTCTCATGAGCTCTGTGCCAGGTCTCAGCTCCAGCCCATTTGCCTGTGCACTTGTACCCAGAGTTGGATTCCACAGGGACAGCAGATGATGTGGCTGAGGAAGGCCATCCTGGAGGGACAACTGAGCAGACTGGGCAGTTCAGCTGTGTCCTGCACCTTCCCTTTGTCAAAATAATCCCCATGTGACAAACTTGCTAGTGAAGTCCTGGCAAGTATGATTCCAAGGCAAAAATCCTACAGACATTTATGGAAACTTCCTTTTTCTCTGATGTAAATGCTTCAAGAAATCAGGCTAAATACTAAAACTGGCAAATGAGCAAAGACAAAACCATATTCACACCATTCCCCCCACACCCCTCCAGGATCCCCTGCCTGGGCCATCCCTCCCCTTTGCATCCAAACCCAAGCCCCTTACAGATGCTGAGGAGAAGCTCAGTAGCCAAGCTCACTTTGGGCAGGACACCCTTCTACTTCACAATGTTAAGTTCTCTCTCCATTTTCCTTTTCATTTCCTCATTTTTTCTTGTTCCTTGTCTCCCAGGATATGGTCCATGTAAATTCCTCACCCCCCCCCAGACCCACCTTATCCCTCCCATTCCCCACTGACATACAGCAGCCCCAAGAAGGAGTCAATATTCCTTGCAGGCACTCAAAAATCACCAAATCCTTTGCAGCTACTGAAATGACTCTCGAGTAGACATAGCTCTTAAATCTCAGGTTCCACCTCTGCTTTCTCCTCCACCAGGTTCCTGCAGCAGCCAGGCTGCACCCTGGTGGTCTGTGGTTACAGGGACTTTCCTCAACATGCCTCAGCAGAAGTGGGAATTGTTATGAAAAGGTTTCCAGTCCTTTCTGCTTCCAGCCAGATGATGGGTACTGATGTATAGGAATTAGCTTAAATACAGCAGAACGGTCACAAGTAGTTATGCTTCTTCCTTCATTAATTGTAAAAACTCATTTCTCACATGCAAACATAAAGATGGAGGGAAGCTTCCAGTAAATGCCTAAATAATTTCAACTCCTATTTGAATAAAAGCCTTTCTCTCAGCAACATCACAGATGCTTTTACTGGGGACCTTTTAAAGGATTATTCCTGCTAGGAGGAAACAATTCTGTTGGATTGTCAAGCCAATCTGTTGCCCTCTTTACCAAACTTGTTCTCAGAGCTTAATCTATTTTCCCTACATCTTTCTGTGCTCTGTTTTTTTCCTGTTAATACTGCAACTTGCCAAAGTTCACCAACATTTACAAGGAACCAAGTGCAAGAATTAAAGTTATGGGCCTGATAGAATTTGGGCTTCCCACTTACTGCAGTGCAAGTGAAGTACAGAAAGTGTTTTGATTTCCAGCTTTCTCCAGAGAAAGCTCTTTTTCTGTTGATTTTGAAACAAAACCCAACATTAGTAGGAAATTTGCCTCCCACTTCCCTGCTGCAGGGAGGCTGCCCTTCAGAGAAGGATGAAAATGCAGGGATGTGTCTCCCAGGCTGCCTAACAGGCACGTTCTGTGCTCCTCCTGAAAGAGCTCCAAAAGAGAAAATCCAGAGGAGAGACTCCTCAAAGCCTCAGCACTGGTGCTGCCCACAGCTCATGCTGCTCTAGGATCCATCAGCAGCTGCACTGGGCCTCTGTTCCAGCCCCCTGGCATGTCTGTCTGCTGTTGTGGGTGGAAATATAATCCCACGTAACTTTCACAAACGCTGGCAAAAGCTCTGTTACTACAGAGTTTGAGTCAATCACTGCAAATTCCTTCCTAAAATAAGTGATAGTTACACTGGCTTGCTTGCCTTAACTATAGATAGGCCTGCCAATATATATTGTTGTTGAGATTCTACCTACTGCATGCTATACATAACTGGTTCTGTTTCATATATAGATCCATTTTTGTGCATTTCATCTAAGATGTAAATTATACCACTCGCAATACCAATTGGAAAGTTTCCAAATGGGTCTGATTTTGGTATAATAAAATAACTGCTTATTACAGAGGAAAGTTTAAGGAATATTTTCAAAATGTCAAAAGATTTTCTGTAAAGATTTCCTGATATTTTCTTAAATTTGCTGAGCTCTCTATTGTGTACTTTGTTTTTGGAATCAGATGCTGATTGGTGTCTCCTTCTTTCATTTCTCTGTGAAAATGGCCCTTGTATATGGTAGAATATCTTCTGGTTTTCATTACCATTGAAGACAAAGACTATCAGCTACTGTAGCTATTTATACTTATGAGTAGGCAATCAAAATAGTTACTGGTTGATAACAGTTCTTCGAGAAAAAGAAACTTCAGTTTATTGATTTGTTGTTGTAGTAGTAATAGAAAGACCTCATTTTTCCCAATGTTTTTTCAAAGACTTCAGTCCTTGCTGCTTGAATATGTAGGAAATAATTTTGCATCCAACAAGAATGACATTTTGTCTAACTAGGAAACAGATTATTTTCCAAATGCACAAACAAATGATTGCTAGATCATGCTCACTGCAGCTGGTAGACCACTGCAGTAAGATGTGTTTTGACACCAATAAAGGTGTTGATGTTAGACCCCATTGCTCAGCAGCCAGTAGCAGAGTGGCCTGGAAACCAGCTCACAGACAGAAACTGTTCCCTAAGCCCACGCTGGACACCCTAACCCTGCAGGAGGCTGGGACCACCGGAGGGGTCCTATCCTGACACAGTATCGTGACAGAACCACTGCTGTTGGGACCCACAAGCATTTCTGTTTCAAGGTTTGCAGTCACTTATTTCCACAGATAAAATATCCTCAGCTGGTACCTGATCACTTACAAGCAGCTCTTGTTGGAGATGAAATTTTGCTAGGACTGAATTTGATGCTACCAGATGCTGAAAGCTTGAATTATGATTCAGCAAGGACCTTTAAAATAATATTTAAAAAACCCTTTAAAAATGCATCATACACTTCTTCCAGTTCAGTACCAGTTGGAGGACTAAGATGTAGTGCAATTGCTAAGAGCTATAAGATAAAGAATAATATAGGAAAAGCCGTATAAAAATACTTATTATCTTTTGGAATGTCTCAAAAACTTGATTGATAAATCACTGTTATCACTTGCAAAAAAAGACCTGTCTGTAATTAAAACATGTAATATTTCTCTGGTTCTGAAATATGAAATATGGTTTGTAGAACAATTTTAAACCTATATTTTAATTTATTTTTCAGTTCCAACACAAAACAACAACATTAAATTTAGCAGCTAATATTTAGTCTTGATATGTTTGGAGAGTCCTTGAACTATGATAATGTCTCACTCTGCCTTGAAATAATAAAAAGCTTTTAAAAACAATATTACTATTAACTTTAATACTGATTGATGAAATGAGCCATAATTTTTTTCATGTTATATCTACTCTTATGTACTGAGATAAGCTTTGACTTACTCTACAGCAAGACTGATTGACTTCACAGAGCTGTTACCTGGCTCATGATGTGTTTACTCTTAGAACTTCCATTCCTAGGTTAATGATATAAAAGGTTAAAAGAAACATTTTAAACAGGTAAAGTTCATTTGAGTGAAAAAAAAAATCCCATTTTGATCAACATTTCTGGGAACTTGGAGAACTGCAGTTATCACATCACACCAGTAGATATCATAATAAAGCTATAAACTGTCATAATAAATGGGAAAAGACATAATAACAAAACTGATCATTTGACACTGTAATTTCATCATATGCAGAACTACTGTGGTGACCAAGTTATGCCATAGTAAAAATTCATCTATTCCACAAAAATGAATGCTAACTGAGTAACATTTTAAAGCATGGCAGTACCCAGCTTTAATATGGCTCCTTTGCACCTTAGCCTAGAGATTACACAGATGCACGTTTTCTTCAAGCTATTCATTGCTAAAATCTAGACAAAACAGTACTAGGTTACATTTTCCACTCTCCCTGCACAATGTGGCTTTTAAAAGTAAGATTTAAGAGCATTTTGGAAATACAGACCACTTAATGCAAGAACAAAACTTTCTGGTATGATCGCATGTTTATGTTGCATAAGATAATACAATCCATCTGTTGAGAAAATCCTTGCTGAATATCATATCTGTTTTAGCAATAAACATGAATAGAAATCAGGATTATTTTCTTAAAATCCGAAACTGAGTAACAGTGAGCCTTACCAAGAAATATGCCTAGGAACCTGAGGCAAATTATACATGTTAATGTTGGAGTCACTGAGAACAGTTAACACAATGTAACCAAATGTCAACTGGAATATTTTGCAGTAACTTACTGAAGAGATCTGTGTTTAATGAATATATGAACGCTTGGTTTCTAAGTTTCCAACTTCAGATGGCGAAGATTAAGTGTTAAGGGTGTTACTGTAAATGTTTAAGTGAGATGAACATCACTGATTTTCTAATTTTACCACATGGTTTATTTCAGAAGAAAACAAGCACCAGTTAACATAGTTCTCCTGCAAGTCAGTAAACAGTCACACATGAAAACTCAATACAATTCGCTTCTTTGTTTATGTGCAGGATATTTAGTTTGGTTTGCAAAGTATTAGATGAATAATAAGAACCTCCTGACAGAATACCACAACTAAATTTCTAAAAAGCCACTCAGTTAATCTCAGTGTTGAATCTGGCTGTTTCAAATTATTGTAATGTATAATAACAGTCTTAATGACAATATAGATGCACAGAGCCAAAAAAAGCTAGAAATAGTGGCCAAAATGATGAACTAAGTGCCAGCCCAAATGACAACAAACATATGGCCATTAACTGAAGAATGGAGGGGTTTAGGAATGCAGCTGTCTGTGGTCTCCTAAAGTTCCAGAGGAATGAAACGCTGTGAGGATTGGCAAAGTCTGGATGCGAAGTACTACTGAAGATGGTAGGCCCTAAAATGGAGTCAACCAGCAGACCATGCTGGAATCCAGAGATTTCTGTGGTCAGAATATATTCATTCCATTGGCCTCCTAATGTACATCAACAAATTAATATTGTATGGATGTCATTTCAAAGCCTACTGAAGACGAAGAGCCATTACTGAAGCCATTAGAGCACAGATGGTTCAAACTATATGCAGATATTCATACTTGCATTTCTGCATTATAGCAGGGTTTTTTTCTGTTGAACTGTAATGAATTGTCTCATAATCTATTCCATCTTCTTGCCATTAGCAGGCTTTGAATGTTCACAAATAGGAGCAAAGAACTCATTTTCCAGAGCTTTAATCACACAAAGAGGGAATGCCTAATTCTCTAAATGAAATGGTCTGTGATCACTGAAGCAGAGATTTAATATATCACGGCAAATTAGGTAGATTTTAATAAATTACTTATCTCTCTGAATACTTTACATATGCTTATGAAGAAACATAGCCTGTTTGCAAACAGTGGAAACCCACAGTCTATAAAATCCTTTGAAGAAAATGACAAATAAAAAAGTAAATTAAAAAATGAAATGTATTATATCCTCATTCTCAAGAGACAATCCTTTTGCAGCATTGATTCACAGCTCCATTAAAAATATCAATTAAATCCTTCACTGAGATTGGTTTAAAGCTGTAAAATTAACTTTCCACATTAAACAGTAGTTATTCAGATACAACAATTTATTGTAGATGTTTGATGTAAGTTCTAAAAGTGACAAAACCCAAATGAAAACAGTTGCCCATCCCTAAAGCCCCAAGTAGGTGAAGCAAAATCTGATACTCCACGGCTTCTTTTTGTGCTTTGACAGATGTTGGCTGCAAGTAAATCATCCACTGTACAGAAAATGATTGCGCCTGCCCTCCCCCTACTTCAAATTATGGTAACCATAAACAGCTGATTATAATGTTAGTAGAAGGGTAAAAGTTATTTTAAAAAGGTTGCAGTAATTTAATAAGTCCTGCAACTAGCCTAATTTTTTATATTTAATTGATAGGAACTGCATGCATCAAAGAAAACACATACTGAGATTTAATGTGCATAAAATGGATATTAGCATTTTAAAGAGGCAGATTAACACATTAATCCAAGTAATTTTCATATATTGCTTTTAATAAAATCTTCACAGTATAAAATTCTTAATGAGGCTAATCACAGGCATTCCATTTAGCGGGGTGATTAGGGATAACATAAAAGTATTTTTAATCAGTTTTCTAAGGCTTATGGTTTTTTTATTAAAAATTAAAATTTTGACTTGCATTTTTATTACTGTTTTATGTAGGAAAAAAATCTTAAAAATGCAAATAAAGCACATCGTTCAATCATGTAGGTATTAATTATTTACAAGACGTTGTCCATTGTGGAGATATTCTTAGCCTTAGGGGGGAAATATAAAAACAAACAGACTGAAAAGTATACAAAACTTTACAACTACAAATCAAGCGTCCTTTTCATATAAATTATACATTAAATATACTGTAGGAATTACAAAGATCTCATCTTTGATGCACTATCAAGCATGTATTTACACTGGGAGAAGGATCTTCTGTAGGCAAGCTTCCTTTCATGCCTCGTAGTCATCTTTGCATTCCCCTCTCGACTGAGGGCAGCGTGTGGAGGGCTTCCACTGCTCCTTTGAGCTCTCCAATTACTGCACTATCATCTTGTGAATCACAAACTAGAAAGGAAACATTACAAAACAGCATTAGCAATTTCATCTAAGGTTTCACTTTTGTTCTGATAATCTTCCTTAGCATTTGGACAGATTAAAAAGCTCCTAATATGTGTTAAAAAACAAAAAGGGAGAGGTAAATAAAGAAACCTACCTTTTCAGGTACTCAGCCTACTGGAAACCGAGCACTCTAGGAACAGAATATACATCAATGAAAGTATCAGGACTGGAATGAACTCTGAAATTAAAAAAAAAAGAAAAAAAGAAAAAAAAAAAGTATAATAATCGCCTATATAAAAGAATACATTTTCACTGTGTGTAAATAAAGGTGTTCCAAGCTCTATTGAAAACATATATGCATAGTCAGAAATCATTTTAAGCGTGAAATATACCAATTAATGCATTTTCTATACTGTGTTCATGATGGATCCGAGTCAGTCTGGACAATTATCAGTATTTAAATAGCAAGTCATTCTTTCCAGTTTGTGCAATATAAAATGATTTAAATTCCAACCTTCTGTGTGTTTAAAATAGCAAAGTATGAGCAAAGATGATAATTCCCCTAGACTAAACTAACTACCTTCATCATTTATGTGGGTTTTAAAGTAGTATTTAAAATTTCTATGTTACAGAAATTAGCTGACATGATTTAAAATTGCACTCTTTTACAATATCTAAGTAAGCCCAGAGGGCCAGAATCTCTGCTGCTGTGCTTAAAACATGCTGCTAAGTCAAAAATGAAGCTCTTTCTCAGTCTTGCACAAAAAGCAATGAGGCTGCCTAACATGATTCTAGAAGGAATTTGAATAAAAACAAATAATCTTGACAGCATATATTTTCAAAGCAAATTACACAGCTGACAAAATAGCAAGGTTATGTATTTACTCTATTAATTAGGATAAGTACTCGGGAACAGTGCAGTGATGCTTCTTGTTGCAACTTTAGGCTGCTGGGGCAGCTCAGGAGAGGATTAAAGAAGGGAAAACACAGGATAACCCTTTCATCACTTACCCTGTTGCAAGACCTATTACAAAACAGATTGAATGCTATTCTTAGAGATCCAAAGCATTTTGTATATTGAAAAAGTCACTCAGTGAAATGTCAACTTCAGAGCAGAACTTCAGGGGACAGTATTGTTTTTACTATAAGAACAGCAGGATAACTATAATTAATGATATCTGAACATTATTTTATCAGTTTTTATATTGCCATATTATCTCTGAGACTTATTGTTAGATGTCTTGACTATACAGTCTCTTTTTCATCCACCCTCTTAGTCATGCACTTTTTTGCTTCAAATTTCATTGAGGCCACTTTCACACAGCCAGTAATGAAAGGAACAAGATACAAAAAATATCCATGCTTGCAGTCCTCAATTACAGTGAATGAAGCTCATGGTATCTGAGAACGACTACATCTTCATGTGGAAGTGTCCTATGAACTTTTCTGTGTCTAAGTTTATTCTTTATCCTTCAAACTAATATCCATCTCAGAGAGTGTGCACATATTACTCAGGAATTTTATTAATCATGCCTCTACATTTAATTGAAGTCAATGTCCAGATCTTGAGAACGAATCCTTTTCCAATAAATTTGTCCAAGAAAATTACACTAACATGCTCTTCTGCCATGATCTGACATATATGAATGCAAAATTCATTTCAATTCTCTGAAATATCTGAATCTTCAGAAAATACGAAGTGTTATATGTTACTGATCCAACAGAAAAACATAACTGCATAGCATCTGCAGAGAAGTGTGGATAAGAAAAAGAATAAAAGTATTTTTATCTATTACTATCACTTAAATAGATACAATGCTCATAAAGTAAGATTAGTTCAAATGTCTTATGATTAGGGGAAGAAACCCTCCTCAATACTGAAGAAGCTATAATTACATAGTAATAGTTAGCATTTGACAGAACAATAACTAGTAACAAACACCAGTCCTTCCTGTCATAATAATTCTCCTAGATGATGATTAGGATTTTTAGGAGCTTTGTAAAAGGTGAATTTCAAGGGTAAAAAATTATATTTATATCACTAATAAGTCTAATCAAATAGGAATTATGATAATGGGAATCATGGCCTTAAAATACAGAACAAAAATAATCTTCTAGTGAGAGACTACAAATTACCTTATTGGAGATGTGCTTTTGTACAACTACTTGGTGAAAAATTATCAGTGCAGAAAAGCTTGAGTGTTCAGCCACATTAAGAAGTGCATGAAATCTGTGTATTATTTTTTCAGGGTACAGAGACTTGATTATTTGCATTTTCCTTATGGTGCTCCTGGAACTTTGGGCATTTATACTCTTCTCTGAGTGTTTTAATTACTGCATGGACAGAAATCATGCACGATAATGGAAATGGTAAGGAAGCCTATTTCTTTCCCTCAGTCCCAGCTCCCCATAGCACAAGGTATGGCAATTACCCCCAGCAGCAGAAGGAGCAAAGTCACACGGGCCCAGCATTCCAGAAGGACTTGCTGGAATTCCTGCTCTGCAGAAGGTTCTCTGTGTGCTCTGTGTCCAGGCTTGGAGCTGGATCATGCCCACAGGGGGACTCTTTATCACAAAGGTACTCTCAGCTTCTTCCCTGAGCTTTGCCACAAGAGGAAAGAGGATTGAAATGAGGAGGGAGGAGAGAAACACACCATTGGTAACCACGACCCTGCTACCAGAGGTGACAGGAAACTCTGAGCAAGGAGAATATTTTCCTTCACTGTCTGTGAGAGGCCTGAGGAACCTTCTCAAGTCTTCTTATGAGCACTATAAAACCCCTCTCCAACAGGCCAGGAAAGGGGAGATTCCACAACTCCTCCTCACCTCACCTTGCTCTGGGGAGCCACAGTGAAGGGCTGGCCAAGGCTTTTTCAGAGGGGTGCTCACGCTAACTGACCCCTTACAACCCCCCAGTACTTCACAAGTCTTGGACAGTTTCATATGGAGCACACAAAGGTAGAGCTACTCTGGGGGTTAAACTGTAACTTTAAATAAGATATAGATGTCAGCGATACAAAATTACTGACATAAATTTTATTAAAAATATATAGTTCTGTTACAATGAAGTATGTTGTACAAAACAGAGAATTACAGGAAGCAGACGTCCTCAAAGTTCTTAGGTTTTATAAACTATTACTACGAGCTGGGGATGCTGTTTGGTTTGGGTTTTTTTAAACATATTTTAAGGAATGACAGTAATAGTTTCTGCAGACTTTTGCAAACAAATGTGGAAGCCTTTAGTTGCTATTAAAGAATTTCTTCTTGACATAATGTCAAACAATTACTTTCACAGTAAATCTTGCAGAGAAAAGTAGAAATTCAACAAACCATTTTAAGCCACAGAAGTTGACAAGGAAGTGGTCTCTAAAACTCACCATCAATGTCTTGTTCAGTGGTATTTCTTTGCTTCTGGAATATCTTTTTCAAACAGATTCAGCAAAATCAGTATCTTCACATTCAAGCTCCTGATCATCTTCCAGGGTATTACTGAGCACTGCAAATTTTAGGGTAAACACACACAAAGAATTGTATTCAAAAAGGACTAAAAATCGACTTAAAAAATGAAAAAAAGGCAAAACTGTATTCTGGTTTTTGTTCTTTCGCTGCATAATAAAAAACTCTATATCAATTAAATTCAACATTTTCCATGACAAGAATAGTCTAAGACCCTCTCTTTTAAATATTCCCTTCCTCTTTAGTATTATTTATCTGTACTAGAAAAACAGAGAAGTTGTAGCCATAGATGCATCGCCTTGTGGAAATGTTTCCTTTTTTCACCACCCCATGGTACAATTCTTGTTTATATTGCTATACAACAACTACACAAAATATATGCTTTTCTTCTGTGAACTTAAATTACACCCACTGCCTCCAAGTATGGCTTTCCTTTCAAACACATAATTCCAGTATTGTGTGGAATTGGCTGGAGTTAGTGGCTTATGCTGGGGCCAAAAACACTGAGACTGACAAAATGACAGGAATTTAGAGCTAACATTTGGTATGTCTTGGCAACATTGTTCAAACTGTGAATGTTTATGAGCTTTACGACCTAAAAGCATTACAATAGGCATAATTTCAAATGGGCAACATCAAGTAGTGGCACATCTAAGGCTACAGGAAAGGATACCTTACACAAAATATGAATACATGAATAAAGCTATGGACAGAGTTACTCTTGTATATTTCTCTCTGGGATTCCAGACTTTCTCTCTAGCTCATCTCTACACTTCTTTTCTGTAATATCAGGTATAAGCGCACACTTCCTTGCAGGAATTCCAAACCTACTGAATAAGAAGAGATTTTAAGATGCTGTTAAAGAGCACCATGTGGGATGATAATTGCTAGACAGTACAGGAAAGAAGAGGGAACTAAATGAAACTTGTTTGTTAAAAGAAAAGTGAGAAAACAATAAGTGCTTTAAGCTTAAAACATGTTTTACAATGAAAGCCCAAATGAGTATTTAGTTTTGTTTTTAGAACACTTAAAGGCATTATCACCAGCAGGTAATTTAGAGCAACTCAACAGAAGTTCTTATATTGGCAAATTTGATCCAAATTTTTTTTTTTTTTAAATTTTTTTTTTATTCCAGGGATCAGAGTTTTTAAGCAGCAAGTAGAAAGCCTTGTGCATGAATTCAGTATATCAATGTGAAGCTTACTCTGTATGCATGCTCTGTTCTATAACACGGAGTCATAGATTTTGTTACTTTGGGGAACAATGACTTCATATAGCCTGTTCCTTGGAATAACAATCATATCCCACCAAGAAATGATGCACCTGTCAGGATCAGCCTGGAAACCTCTTGCATAAAGCTGTTCACTCTTGTTATCACAGCAGGGTGACTGTTAGAAGAATGGATTCCTCCATTCCTCACATATGTCTCTCCTGACACTTGTCAGAAGAGCTCTCACTCTACCTCCAGGTCTCAACACTTAACTACAGCCTGGCATCAGGAACCAGGGGAGCTTCACGACACGACCGAAATTTCTACACTCTTGAATGCTGAAAGACAACAGCGCGGGGATAAAAAAATAATTATGATACATTTACAAAACGTTAAAGGGATTGCCAGAAATGTGTCCTGTTAACTGATTTAGAGACGTGAACATGTGAGTAAATAATGACGGGATTCAGAGGCTGAAATAATAATTCTGTATGCTGTTTTTATTCCAAAGTTTTACAAATATTAGCAAGTATATATTCCTAAAATTAATGAGGATTTTGCATCCCCATTATACAGAAAAAGAAACAAAACAAAAAGGCTACCCACATCACACAATACAGGTATAAGAAAAGCAAATATTCTGGCAAACTCTCCATACTAATGACAGAGACAATGACTGTCTGAAAACATAAAGAAAATATGCTTGTCAGAAGAAGATGGTTTGCAATAATTACTAACCTAAAAATGATTTCAATCAGTCTTCCTAGTCTCCTACTGCCCCATGCTCGTATATTGTAATTTTTATATAATTCTATTTAACAGCATATTTTTCTTGATTTTTTTTATACTAATTATTTTTTAATTTTCTGCAATTAAAGCAAATAATTCAAATGTGGAATCAAAATCAACATTTCTAATAGACTTTAAAAAATATTCCATATCAATAAATGAAAGAAGAGAAAAATCAACTTTATCTTGAAATTTTATATCCACGATCAGTGAATTCCATTCCAATCAAATTCTAGACTGGATATTAGGGAAAAAAATCACTGAAAAACTTGTCAAGGCCTGTTCAGGGAACTAGTGGAGTTACTATCCCTGGAGATATTTAAAAGTGCAGTGCTTGGTTAACAGTTGAACTTCATGACCTGAAAGTTCTTGTCCAACCTAAACAGGCCTGTAAAAAATACACATTTTCTATGCCATAGAAGATTCATATTCCATGCCAACTAACAGTTATTTATTTGTAAGCATAAACTAAAAGGGTATTAAGCTGTGAAATGCATGATTTCCAGGATCAAATTGGTTCAGTTTAAACTACAGAATAAGTCTATAGCTGCAACTTTGGCTAAGCAATAATTTTATGTGTTACAATAGTATATCTTTTTCAAGAGCTATTCAGTGAAGTGATTCTTTTAGAAGACAAAAATAGCACGAGATTAATCCATTTATTTATGTTCTAATATGGATCCAATCATTATGAGTATCATTTCCAGAAACATTCATTGTGACAGGAAAAAAAAAATTAACACACTACTTAATACACATTATACACTGTCTATGCTGCTATAATTTGGTCTAGCACAAACACCAATAAAGTGTCAGGCTAAACCATCTGCAGGCAATTTTAAATGATATTTATATCCTTGATAATTTGGTTTCCTGAGCTTTAAAGCATTAGTTTAGTTCAGTTCCTGCTTCAGCTGAAAAAGCTCTGATACTAGTTTGTAAGGCTTGTGATAGAAAACATGTGTTGAAGATATAGCTAGGCCAGGTTTGAAAGGCGCAGAGTTGGAAACTTTTTGTGTATGGGCACAATCTTTCCATAAATTTTGTTTCTTGGTGGTCTTCTTGCTAGGATCAAGTAGGGAACTGGACTACTGATGAACTTCCTGTCTTCCTATTTAGTCAATGCAGAACTGAAATTTCAGCATGAGCCAAGCCAGACACATCAGTGGCTGCTGAGAGCAACCCACCTACACACACAGTGGGTGGACAGTGCCACGGTAGCAGAACGTAGAAGATGGATTCAGTTCAGAGAAAAAGCTCACTGCTGTCTTACCTTACTTTCACCTTAGGCTTGTAAAATAATTACCAAAAATATCCAAGTACTTATAGGAGAAATCTCAGCACACCAACTAGCTACTTTCCTTTGCTAATTTTGCAAGGAATACTCAGTATTGTTAAATTTTAGTAGAAAATTTTCCACTTTCCTGTTCTATATGGTAGAATAAGTCATCTGCTTGCTTATTAAGAGAAGTATTTTTTTAGGTTTTTTTTTTAAATCTTCAAACCTAAGAGTTGTTTTGGTATATTTCTATCCCAACAAGTAATAATTTCATGGTGTTCCCTGCTCCATTCCAGTAAAACCTGTTTTCTGGCCAAGATGTGAAACTCAGATCTAGAAATGAAGTCACTCCTCCTTACTGTGCAGTTAATCAGTGATTTGTGAATAAATACTTGTTTAAAAGATTTACAAGTAACTCCAAGACGTCAAATCCTATTCTTCCACAAATAAAATGAATCTTGAAATTAGCAATTATTCTATTTTAATGATTGACCTTCAAGAGAAAATGTAATCAAAGGATGTCATTCATTCTGTGTGAGCAATGCACACACTATCACAATCAAAAACATTGAATAAGAAAAATTATTATGAAATTGGACAATAATAATAATATTCTTTCTCCTATGTATTCACATAATAGCTGTCTATCATCTATCTATCTATCTATCTATCTATCTATCTATCTATCTATCTATCTATCTCTGGAAATTCAAGGGGCAAGGAACACTTTCTGCAGCTCTTAGCAGTATTCTGAATTCAGAAAGCAACAAATGTACTAAACTACACTGGGCAGAGATGTGCTTTTCAGATTCATTACTAATAGAATACTGGTGATAGATTCTCTCTTTTGCGGAACAAATTTGTTAGAAACCAACCAACCAACCAACCAACCAACCAACCGACCAACCAACCAACCAAACCAAACCCCCAAAGCACAGCACTAAACCAGTATCAGATGACCTGCAATATTCCATGCCACATGAACCTCCACTGGGAAGAAATAAGAGCAATCGTCCCATCAGAACGCAGTTCTCATTCCTAGTGGAAACATATTGTTTTCTAGTTAGTTAGTTAGTTAGGTATTAACCCCTCAGCTAAATCTCTTCAAAAGAGACAAACAAGGTGAACCACAAGCATTATTCACTAAGACCTATAACAGAGTTTGCCAGCACCAACATGTACCTGTCAGTGTGTAGATGTGGGTTTAGAACAATCCTGAGACCTCTTTCTGCACAATTATCTGCCTTAAGCACATTTATCACTGCAAAGCAAATCAGAATTACTATTAGCATCAAATGTTTTTCACCTTTTAGAAAAGCACGAGGAAAAGAACAAAGAAAAAGAAACACTTCTTTTTTTTTTTCCTAAGGAAAAGCAACAATGCTGGAATCAAATCTGAAAGGTCATGTGATCTAATGGTGTGTCACTGGCAGGTTTATGTGCACACTGTCAAAAAAGATACAAGCAGCATCTAAGCATGCCACATAGCTGTCACTTTCTGTTAATGGCAATAGCACTCATGATTTTAAAAGCCAGTGGTCTTTATTGCTTTGTATTTGAAGTGATTTACTGCATTTTCTTCCACTGAGGAAGCCAGTGATAATGATAATTTATGGCAGAGTGCTTGTCCTTTTTGACAGCCTCAGTAATTTAATCCTCCTTTCCTGCCACAATATTTCAATAAGAGAAACCTCTAGACCAATGGACTGGAGAAAATCCACAGCCTGGGGAGTGTGAGTGAGTGCTCTGAAAGCTTTTTATTGTTTTAATTTAAAATACAAACACAAGGATCAGCTTTTAATTTTTGTACTATTAATATGACCTAGAGTGAAAGTTAGCCTTGGTTTGGAAAACATACTAGAAGAAGGAGAAGCAGGGTTTTGAGAAATTATTTAAGAAGTTTTTGGGCATCTTAATAAGAATAAGTATCTACTTGCCTGCAAATGATGTAAGTCTGCAAATATCAGCAAACTACTGTGCAAGATCATAACAATTGAAAAGATATTAAAGAAATTAAAAAAAAAAAAAAAGAAATGAAACTGAAAAGGTTTTGCTAGGACAGAACTAGAATGAATATAGCCTGCTAAGAATCAAAAACAGCTCTTCAGAAGAGTTGTCATTTGTTTTTGAGGGAAGAAGGTGGAGCTAGAAATTTGTCCAACATTTTTAGTATTCCCTTTCTTCTAGTTACTCTGCCATGGTACACACAATAATTTTTTATTTAACTCTCCACCTCACAGTAAGGTTTCCTTTTCCCCTGTGCAGACAGGAATCTTTAACATATCTCATACTGTCTTCTGCTACCCAAAATAAACTTATTTGTATAAACAGAAAGTTATCAACTCTGCTATGGAGCTGAGAGTATTGCAATAGAGCAATATAAGGAGAGAAGAAGGCAGAAAGTCCTGGTAGAGGGATTTATTGAAGGACATATCTCCATTAGTCCTAGGAAGCCCATTTCCCAGAGCTATTGATTTTCCAGTTTTCTCCAGAGCTGCTCTCCAGCTCCAACATGGGCAGCAGAACTGCTCTTAGGATGGGTTACTATCACAAACAGCCAGTCCACTTGTCATTCTATCAAAGGAACCTGCAATTTCCCACCTTCTTCTCTACGATCAGAATGCAAAGCACTGGCATTCTGTCTTTGAATCTTTAGCTTCCACTCACAATTTCTTACTTTCTTAGGTTAAAAGAAGCTGTTATTGTCATCTGCTGTTCTTTTGGGCATGCAGATGACTTTCCACATGTGCTGCTCTCATGGCCAAGTGCTCCTGAGGCCACCACAGGAAGTGATGGGGAGGCAGCAGGGAGACAGATGGACAGCCAGAGAACTTCAAAGGAAATGCCACATCAACAGATTCTTCCCTTTCCCATAAGCATCCCAAATGGAATTTCCTAAGTTTACTAATGTTGTATCTAAAACAATTTTGAATGTAAATTATTAACAAACCTAAAGAGTTCAAATTCATTTCACTCAATGGAAAAGTTCAGACTAGTAAGTAAAGCATTCAGCACAAGAACTTCATTCAAGTCTGAGGAAAATGATTAACCAGAATGAAAATATATTTTTAGATCCTGATGAATAATATGCTTTCATAGCACCCACTGCCTGAACTTAAAAGCATTAACATTGCTGCAAGGCATGGAACATCTTATATTTCTATCCAATTAATTGCAAAAATAATTCAAAATTAACTTGTGACAGTTTGCCTCTAAAACTATAATTTTAAAGTTAGTCCTAAAAAAGTAGTAAAAGCTGAAGATTACAATAACCCTGGAACCTTGTTAGAAATCTCTGCAATTCAAAATACTGCTGTTCTGCTATAGCTCAGTTCTTTTATAGTTCATATTCTAACAAAACTCAGCAACTACATGATGAAGCAGAGTTTCATCAAATGAAGAAAAAAATGCTCCATAGTCTGAGTTTATTGTAGAAAAGGAATAAACATACTGAATTATAACAAAGTTTCCTGATGCTAAGCCTTAACATTTGAGTAATCCACTTTTAGAATAGGGATCTTCAGTAGTTTAATTTTAATAAAAAGTACATCCCATGTTTCCCACACCTCTCCTCTCCTCTTCCACTTGTGCTTCAAGTGGTTCAAATAGTCACATGTTCACCTAAGAGATTTTGAGAAAAAAAATCTTCACAATTAAATTTCATATAAAACCTCTTCCAGGTTTCATAAACATTTCTTCTATTTCTGCTGTCTGATCTCTAGAACCACAGTATAATTTGTCAAGTTTCCCCCTTCTTTGAATGAAAGAGAGTAACTCTTCTCAGTGGTAAAAACACAACGGCTCCTCTTGCTCATTGTGATCATCAGCAGGAACAACACAATGCCATGGGCAGCCAAGAGGTTGACACCATGATCCTGCACTGTACAAACTTCCCCATCCGAGTTTCTATTCCAAGGCTCTGGAAGAAATAAAATTATCTTCTAACCATTCTTACTGAAAAAGTTGTAGTTGAAAAAACCCAGTTAATGCCAAGTTATATGCTTGAACCACCTGTGAAAATAGATATTCATGGGATCTTGTATGTCCAGATCACTGGAACTCTACTGTATTGTTTTCCAACAAGGTTCTGTTAATCTTCTGTATCTCACGTGCCAAATAACGACAGTGAAGAATGTGCAAAAGGTATGGGAAAAAACTCCAAATGTTTTTAAAGCAATGAATCTCATGAAGCTTTCTGTAGTAGTTAAGATGGTTTTAAAACAGTCAATCTGTTCCAGTTATAGATAATATAAAATGCTTTATTTATTATAAGAATTAGTGATTTTTTTAGATTACTTATGGACTTACTCCATTTTCTCCATAAAAAAGTCTAAAAGACTATTAGTTTCCTTCTAAGCTCAAAGTAAATTTCTTTCTACCCATGCAAATCTCATTTTTATTAAAGAAAATATTCAATTAACCTCAAATATTCAGCATACTCAAATCTAATTAGACATGAATAAGAGATGCAGCAAAGCTATAGTAAACACACATGCAGATTTCATTACTATTATCTTACTGGCTTCTCAACTGGTATTATCAAAAAGCAGACTCATTAGGTTTTTCCCCTATATGCAAAGCTAAGCTTGAGTAGAAATTAGACATCCAATTATCTAAGCAAACCTCTACAAATAACAACCACATTAGTATAATGCTGTGGAATACAGTCCTGAAGCAATTAGGATCAAAACCCACCTTTTAATATTGATTTGTTGGGATATTTTGAAGTTCAAACAGTTTTATAATCCATACCCAAGCAGTAAATAGAAAAATCAAAGTTGCACAGCCAGGTTATGATTAACAGAAATAACAGAATACAGCACTACAACATTGGAAAGCCTAAGGAATTACAGTATCTCCAAAGCATGATGCTATTTTCAAACATCACAGCTTGAAATGTATTGAAGTTTCGTAATTGCCTTAAAAGTCTGAAATTTTATTCTGTACTTATCATCTTTCCTGCACTTTTAGTTAAACTTTGCAGAGGAAATACCTAAAATACAACCATGCTTAGACCATAACTAGAACACCAAGGAATCGGAATACTGTGTAAGAGTTTTATACCTTCTGAATTGTTGCTATAGTCAAAGCAAAGAGAATTCAAAAAGCAAGAGAAATGAAAAGCCTTAAGAAGCTTTTGTTGGCTTAGGGTATTATTTCAACAGATTTTGCAAAAAATATTTCATTTATGTCTGCCTAACTAGAACATCTGGAGAAGTGTCTACAGAAGCTAATGAGATGAAATTGTCTAGCTCATACAAGAGTTATTTAGGCAATGTCTTATTTAGCATATGATGCCAGAAATGCCATTTGTCTGAGTGGAAGGAAGCCTCAACGAATTCAGGACTTTGCAGAACTACTGGTTGGTTTTTTTGGTTTTTTTTTTTTGGTGGGTTTCTTTTTCTTTCCCAAGGCCTTACAAAGATCAGTGTCCTTCTTGGAACCACAAAAGTTAACAATTGCATGGTGGGTGGAGACCAACTATATTCAGATGTTCATTTTTTAGAGTCTAGCACGTGCAAGATGCAGGATTAAGTATTCTAAAGTAAATAACAATTTAATAGTGATAAATACAGTTATTTCCCATTTAGAAAAATTCTTATTAAAGGTACACTGAGTATGCACAAGTGATGATGATGTCCATTACATATTTTCTCTAAATGTATTTCAATGGTTGGACAGAATGTTTTTCTTTTGCTGTATCATGTATCAGTAGAAAAATTAGTTCATCCTGCTCTTTAAAAAAAAAAAATTAGTTATGTAAAGCCTGATTTTAAAATGTATCCACTCTCAGCATATTTAAGTATACTGCACTTTCAATTTCTTACACAAGCCTACTTTTGTAGTTTTAGTTTTAGTTTATAGTTAATAATTGCATCCTTATCTCAATTCTTAAAAACCATCATTAGTGTTTCCCAAAATAGTTGGAAAAATGACAAGTACAAGTACAGAGAAAATTGCAAATATAATGAATAGGAAATAGGCTTTGTTGCAGGCATTTTCATAAGACAGAATTTTAGGGAAGGAACACAGCGGCTCAGGGATAGGTCCCACTCAGCAGTGCTATAGTCAGAGTCACTCCTCTGACCACCTGTTGGCTTTGGAAGTGACAGTCCTCAGCAGGGAAATAGTTTCAGCTGCATTCTATGCTCAGCTGCTGCATTGTTTCACTTGATGTACTTCATGAGTTCCTAAAACCAAGTGATGCAATTTTTTTCCAAATTTTTCAACTTCCTATTTAAAAACAAAACACAAACCAAAATAATTTTCTGTTTGCAGTTAAGAATATTGTTGCAGCAGATACTGATTGACATTTGATGCTTGCAATATTTTTGCAATAATCATAGTATACTGGAGAAGATTAGGTTAAGATTATCTTTATGTACTAATGCTATGTGAATCACTAATTTCCTTATTTTTAGCTACACAGCAAAGTGATCCTGTAACTTCTGGAAACAGTTTCAATATTAGGTACCAAAGTTTTCCAAACTGAAGAGAATTGCTAGTTCACACTGCAGACTCTGCCACATTCAATAAAAATTCACCAAGTCACAAAGTTGCTAGGCACATAAAATACAACTCCATTTATTTGGAATTCAACTTCATATACTGAACTAGTTAAACATAACTTTAAGAGTTAAAATTAGTAATATAAAATTAAACACAATTGTTCTTCATCAGACCTTTTCTTACTCTCTTTTAAGTAAAATTATGTTTTTCTTCTCCTTGTAAAATTGTCTTATACTATTTAACAAGGTCTATAGTACTGTGTACAGATGCCTTGTAATAAGGGTTCTGTGTTTAAGTGTGAATGTCAGACTCAACAGAAAATCCCAAGTACTTCCCTAGGTAATTCAAAGAAAGAAAAGTCACTCTGGTTTCCCAAGTGGAATATGTAGGTGAGCATTCAAAGACAACATTCTTCAAAGAGCAAACAACAACACGTTGCAGTACAGAAATGTAAAAAAAAAAAAAATTCTCTTTACTTCTTTCATTTCTTTCAAGTTCATATCTTTATTAAAAATATTTCCCCGATGTGGAAATATTTTGACACTTTTTGATTTTGAACTTAAATCACTTGAAGTATTAATCATGTGCAAAAGATTAGCTTTCTAGATCCAGTGTTCAAACTGCAAGTCAATATTCTAGTTTATTATGGAGATAGCTTACATTTCCCCAAGCAAATTATATGATTAATCAAACTGAAAAGCAGGTGTATCCTATTGTAAAAATATCCATCATATAGAACAATTTCCATTGCTGTCAAGTCCTTTCAATATTTGATGAAGTAATTTTACCCCCTCCTTTCAAAAGACATTTCCTTTTATTATGTATCCTAAGACACTTTAACTAAAAACCTAAATCTGAATATTTCAATAAGGTTGTTTTATTATTCAGTAGATTCATGGAAATTTTACTAGGATGACAGAAAAAATTCCACACCATTCTGTCTCCACTAATACAGGTACACGGCTTCAGCTGGCAATATTACTGGGATTAGCATAGAATGATGAAATATTTAAAAGGAATTTTTTTTTCTAAAATCTAATAAATCAAATGACTGCCAAATGTCATTAAAGTGATGGTCTCTGACTTGAATATGCTTTTCATATTCAAATTTGAAAAGAAAGAGATGAAAGCCAGGAAAGGTTACTCAGTTTCAACTAATAACCTCAAGCACTCTACATTCACATGCATAAAAAATGAAATTGGCTCTATTGTCTAATTTTACTTCAGAAACAACTCTTTTCTTCTTGCACTGAACAGATGTATTAGCATCTGTATTTAAAGGGATATGAGTGGTTTTGTTCGCCCCAAAGTATTTAGCAGCTATGTCAGACTAGTTTGTACACAGACAGTAGCTTATGAATCAAGTCCAAATACAATATCCTGTATTATAAAGTGTTCCTTTTACATATCTTAAAATTTGTTTGACATATTTAACACTTGTAATTGCAGACAGTAGGCAAAGAATATTATACTTTGTCAAGGCTAGTGGGGTAAATCCAGGTATTTTGCTTTCTAACTTAAACCACAGCAAATAATGGAGCCATGCTATTAGAAAATTGTAAGAAAAATTAACATATTATCTTGGAGCTTAACAGTCAAAAATATTTTGAGTCCTAGTTTAATTGATATTAAATATGAATACAGCATATACAAAGCAGAACACAAGCTGATTTTAAGATATTTACAAATAAAAAAAAAAAAATCCAGAACTGCTTAAGAACAGCATTAGCTATCAAGTCATATTTCAGCATTAATACAGAACCACTCACATTATGTAGCCATGCTCAAAATATATGTACCATCCAATATATGATAGCAATTAATTTTTAAATAAGCATTTATATTTCTATGATGCAGAGTGAAGTATGTTATTTACATCTATTATTAAGCTGTTTTTCTTTAAGCCTTGTCTCAATTATTAGGTATTGTTCAAGTGAACAATGGACAGTTTATCAACTACTGCCCACAAATAATTCAATTAAATGGGAATAAAATTACTCTTCATACATATATATATATATAT
>VWZN01000684.1:138315-149695 GCA_013396955.1 Regulus satrapa | reverse complement strand
CCTTTTGGAGGCAATAACATGAATTAATGGGCAAACTGATCTAACTCCATGCCTTCTACCACAACTGCAGAAATAAAGAACATGAACTCTATCCTTCCTTTAAACCTCATCTTCGTGCTGGCTTTAAAAGTCTGAAATGGAAAACGAAGTTAGGAGAAAGTGACTCTTAAAAAAGCTAAGAATTATCTTTGGGGTTAATGTCTGAAGCACACCAAAGAGACAATCTCTTTTCCAGACCTCTTATCATTTGGATTAAAAGCATATAGAGTGGAGTCCCAATAACAGGCTGGGGACCAGCTGTGTGGGAATGGGGCACTGATAGCAACTTACACCAGAAGGAAATGATTAAAGAAAAGATCTTGACCTCCACTGTACAAATTTATGCCAGTAAATCCCAGATGGCTAAGCTAATAAAATTGAGGTCTAATTAAACCACATCCCTTGCATCTTGTCTTTGCTTCCATATGAGCAGGACATGGATACAATACTGAGACTAGTCTTAAGGAGCCCGACTATTGCATTAACTGGATTAGTGGCTCAAAAACTTTACCCATTCATATTCAAAACTGGAAAACCAAGCAAATAAAATACATATCACCACCAAAGTTCTCAGGGTCACATGCCCTCTGTCTGGCAAAATAAGCAATAGGCTTTTCAGCTAATTGTTCTCAAACATAAAAACACCAGAGGCCAAGACACAGAGTCCCAAGCAGGGAAGAACAGAACGTGAAGGTGTAATACTATCTAATAGATGTACATACATCTAGTTAACTAACACAGCTAATAGATTTAAAACCAGAGTCACGATGCAGTAAAAAATGCCAAAGGAATTAAAAACTGACAAGCAAATAAGCTTTTTTTTTTTATTTAAAAATCAAGTAAACACATACAAAAAAGCACAAACATGCAAATGCCTGTTTCACAAATGCAGTCCGGGATGGCCTTAAATATAATTTTGGCAAATACTATGAGTTATTAAGTAATTTGAAGATACCGGCTTGCAAAATGATCTTATTAAGAACCAATGTTCTACCTTGCACACTGTGTACCACAGACATCAAATCACAAGGCTGTGATTTTGGCCATCTTTTAATTATGAAAAGTCAAGCTAATTGTAGATAAATTTCATACTTAAATTGTGTTTAGTCTAATAATCCATAGGCCAAGATTGTCCCTTAGGGCAGATTTATACATTCCTGAAAGAATCCCCAAACAAACTTCAGTTGAATATGGAACAAACCATTGATTACAGCCACATTAGAATAATCATCTCAGGGAATGCTGCATGTGAACTCAGCTCTGTTGTGTAGCTCTTGTGTTAGACAGAAACTGAAGTCAAGCTGCAAAGGCAGCTTTAAAATATTACTGGATTTTTTGAGGATTTGGGACTCAGGATAAGCAGTACCTCCCTTCTTTATTGATGATGGACGGGTGATTACCTGTGGCTGCTTCACTATTTGGTAACTACAGTTATTTCAATCATGAGAACTTCTTAAACACGTAGCAAAATAAAGAATGCTTTTCTAAAGGTTGGCAGTACCTGGTTTGGATACATGCAATTTGCTAAATAAGGATCTACACTACTTTTTAGAGCCTGGCTTTATTTAAAGATTTTTTTTTTTTTTAGCTGAATTTGAATTTTTACTTTCAAACTCCTTAAAAGTTTCCACATAAACATGGTCATTGACATCGAATTTTGATATTATCTTCAGTTTCTGTCTTCTGTACTTGACGAAGAGCATTCATACAAAAATGAAGCACAGAAGATCTTCAAAACAGATTACTTTCAAATAATGAAAAAAATATTTTAAATATTTTCTGAACTCACTGTAGGCACAGACTGAGAAATTATTTATGATAACAACTTCTTTAACCTATTTAAACTATATGAAGAAAATTCTAAAAAGGGGAGACTTATGACTCTGTGAATAATTTAACAGCAAACATTATGATGTATTATTTATGTAGCACCACTGATGCACAAAATAATGCTCACACATAATAACGGGGTCCCTCCCCCGAAAGGCAGTTAAAGAACTGAACATATTTCTCATCCAAGGAGAACTTCCATTGAAATCAAACAAGTAAGGACTGCAGGATCATGCCATACTAGATCCTTACTACAACTAAAGGTAACAACAGTCTGAAACAGTCAAAAAGGGAAAACACATGCAAAGCTGTAGACTTTTGCATGTATTTTTTTTTCAAAAGTAAAAAAGAAGGAAAATATTTAACTAACAGAGGTTTTATTATGAACACATTCTGCATGCATGTTTGCCTGACATTGCTGCATTGCACAGCTACACCTGATTTGCTACTCTACCCTTATAGAAGGCCAACAGTTTTCTACCATTTCTAGATTCCAAATGGGTAGTAATGAACATTAAATTTCTTGCTATGAACTTTTACCTAAAATTTTGCAAGAATTGTATTGAAGATCTTTTGGATCCATTTACTATGGTATTTTTAAAGCAGCTAAACACAAAGCAGATACAGCAAGGTATACTTATTCTTTGTGGATATTTTTTTTTTTTTTGTCTCTTCATATCCTAAAGACAGCCAAATTCTCCTGAATTTTTCCAGGCATTGTATTTTTGGATAAGTGTTCTGCATATTTTCTGATCTGCACTAAAAATGATTTGAGAGGTTTATCTAAGGGTTCAGCAGTCTTTAAAAAAAAAGAGGGCACAAACCCAACATCAAAATCAGTCTATTTGGTTTATCATCATTGATCAAAAGAGCAGGATGAGGACATATGCTAGATAAAAACATGAAGTAGTCTATAATTAATGTTATGGAAGACAACACTACTGTGTTCACCTTCTGAGTATTGGTTGCTAGATTTCCAGTAAGTCTTTACCTTAAGAAAATGTGTCCAAAAAATTGCATATTCAGAGTACTCAAATGACCAGGATCCCGTCTGGTTTGGACAAGGCCTCAGAAAACAGACAGACACACTAGAACTTCTGTGAAGTTCCTGAACATTGTTATCTGTGCTGGACATTCTGTGAACAACTTTTTGTTTTGTATTTTTTTTGTTTTTTTTTTTTTTTTTAATTACTTATGCTAGTAATTTCTATTCTTAAACTAGTTCAGTTTAAGAATCTCTGCCTTAATCAGTATGTTCCCAATCCTAGCTCTATACAGGACATCTTAGATCTGGATCTGTTTTTATACCAAGATAAGTCCTCCCACTCTGTCATATCAACATTTGATCTGTACTCCCAAAACAAAGTTGCCCTCTTCTATCTGATAGCACTAGGCCTAAATAAGTTTATTATATTTCAACCCTATTTTTGCACTGTTAAGTAAAAACCAAACAATTTGACTTTGGAAATAAAACTGCCCAATTAATGACATGAAGTTCAAAAACATAGGTGTACGAAAATTGTCAAAACTTCCACTTCAAATAGACAAGAGAGGCAAATTGGTAGAAACAAACACTTTTTTTATTGGTCTACCAACATGAGAATTGCTTCTGTTCTCATATACCTGAATCAATGTAATAAAAATGTAGACTTGTATGAGGGTGTAACTGACCACCAGCCTGATCCACAGCTTCTGGAAGTTAAGGAGACAATTCTGCTGACTCGGGTTTGAATCAGGGCTGCAGCTGTTGGAGTTTTTAAAAAACACATTATCCGTTCAGTGTATAGGTTAACCGAGTACAACTACTTCTACAAATGTTCCTATGAAAATATGGGAGTTTTAAAGTGTGATTTCCAAATGTAACTACAGTAAGTAAAGGACTGAGAGAGAGACTGCCTTAAGCAGTAAGTCTCGACAGTAAAAAGCACCATTATAGTTGGCTGCATTGTAGTATTTGCTTTTCTAAGTCCACACGTGTGATAGATTTTTCAAGTCTGCAGTGCTGTGCACACATGTATCAAGAGACTAGAACAAACCTTGAAATTAAAAAAGGAAAAACATGTGCAAACAAACTGCAGATGTGAAACTTTGTTGTAACATGAAAACACTAAACTTTTTAATATACTACTTTTATAACCCTTTAACATGTAGAGAAGTTATACTAAGGAAGTCCAATGATTTTAACTATTAGAAAACTTGCCTGATAGCTACTGTCTTCTCAAATCTGTACTTTGGTTTAACCCCAGCTACTGTGGATTCTCATAACAAGGACTTCAAAGGCAAGCAAGTTATCATGACTGCTTTAAATAAATACAAGAACAAGAGGAAAAAACAATCTTTCTGCCTACAGGTACTATTACTGCCCACTGATAAATAAAAAAGACTACGAACTTGCTACAGTGAAGCAATTATTAGGGATACTGATATAAACCATTGTTCTTAATAAATGTGAATTACACCTTTCCTTGTGTGTTCTGGCATACCAGGAGCCTCGCTCACTTTTCTGAGACCACTGCTAATAAAAGATTGAACACAGCTGTATGGACAAGGCCCCTGGCCTGGATTCTGGAGCTGCTGGTCAGCTGAAAGGATCTTGCTGGGGAGGCTCTCATTTTGTTTCTCAAGCTCATGAACTTTTTCTTACCAATGCTCAATCCTTTCTTCCAGCTCCAGGCCTGACCCAGCCACTTGGGGCCGCCACCAACCTGTTCAGACTTTTTTTTATCATTAACAAGCTGTATTAACTTGGTGGTCATTCTGGGGAAAATAATAAAAAAAGATGAAAAAGAATGTGAAAAGTCAGCATAAAAAGCATTCTGTTGAAAGGAACATAATCACTGTGAAGACTTCAGCATAGAACCTGAATAATAAATTTCAGGTTTTGATATAACTATTACTGCCTGTGAAGAACTCTTTGAAGATAATTGAAACCACTGTGCAGCAATCTGCTTTATAGCACTGACAAATAACAGTTTCCTAAGGCTTATCATTTAAGGTTAGTAAAGGGAGGACACATATTTACTCCATATGGTGCTTAAATGTAATTTTTAACGCATGACCTTATATAGGAACCTCTGTATGCTGTTAAGTAAAGTTACAGATTTGGGATGTGGTGGGGCAAACTATAAAAGCTACAATTCCATAGAACATTTAACTATTGAAAGAATGCTAATAATATGCAACATTCCAATTATATACAACTTCTAGTATTTTGGGATTTAAATATATATTTCATACTGTCTAAAATGTGGTGGTATTTAAGAAGTTACTCTGGAAAAAGAAACTTAACAGTCCTCATTACCATGCTCAACTTTATACTTGGCAAATATTTCCAATGTGCTTTGGAGAAGGTTAGAACATAATTAGACACAGAGGGGATGGCTCTCATCTGTCTTTAAAAGGACACAAATTTTGCTTTTGGTATCTCAAGCATTGTACCTTTGATTTCCCTTAGTTCTGATAAACACCAGTAAGCTAGAACAAAAGGCAGAGAGGGCACATGGGGGTGATGTAACAAGCACAAACAGAAAACATACCCAGAAGTGAATGCAAAAAACTTGGCATGTAAAGAAAGCAAAGGTGGCTTTTATGAGAGAGACAAGTTCAAGACTTTACAAAGTTGGTTGCACATCTTTGAGACCTGTATCTAGTTTACAGGAAATCTATTTTTGAAGGCCCAGAAAGAAAACTGAAAATAAGGACACACTTCATTTGTTTAAAGGGGCTTGTTTTATTTTTTGTATACTTGTGGACAGAAGCTTCTACTTAAAAGAACAAAAGTGAAACAACAAAAAAAAAATCCCTAATAACTTCAGGATGTCACAGAATGTTACTTGCCTGTAAGCAGGTTTTTGTTTATGTAGAGTTTTTTCAATGCTCTTCTACTGCAAATTCATTCCAAACTTCTAGTTAAAAGGATTTTGGTGAGGAATGCTGGAAAAGAAATTTTAACTTGAGGAGTCAAGTTTCTTCCCTGGCAAAAACGGTATTTTTTTATTTTCTGTGCCATGAAGTATGAATTCAGGTATTCCAATTTGGACATTCTATGTAATGCTACTTAAGTGGATGATGAGTGCATTTGGTACAGCATCTAAGAGAAACACAGGAAATGTCCTTTGGAATAAGCAAACAGTTAATTTGTTCCACCATCTTGGATTTGACAACAGCCTGACAGAAAAGATGGAAGTTATGTCATGCTGGTCAATTTGTCACTGAGTCAAAAGGAAAGAATGCTTTGGGCTTAAAAAAATTATCAAATAGCCCCATCTACACAAGCAATATTTTCAGCTGTCCATTTATGAATCTGCTAGCTTCTGACAGCACTTTGCTTGGATGCAGGGTGACTTTATTAAGCACAGCACAATGTGAGCCCAGAGTCATGGTGCTTTCGGATTAATTAGCCCTCCTGCAACGCAGTAAAACCATGAACAGTTCTGCTGAGCCCACAGCAGTTTGCCAGCACAGCACTAAGTTTAATAATAGGGGTGGCATCTCACTGTATAGACAATTTTGATTCTAGAATGAAATTCCTGATGAATCATTAGGCTCCTACGGCCTCTTCCACAGTTCCAGAGCACTCTGAGAGCACTGAATCCAAGGAACCAGCTCCAAAGGGACAGACAGTGCTGTAGTGCTGTACATGGAGATCTGATACAGTCCACACAAAGACACACATAGACAGGCATCACCAGAAATTTTAAAAAATCATTCCGAAGAGTGATTTTTGTTATTGCTTTGAAAAGTGCTTTGAGAGAAATCAGTGTTTTTAATTTGTTGATGTTTTAAAGGGCAAAAATATTACTGTAAGCTAAAATAAAGTATTAACCCCATACCTTTTTGTTTTCTCCTCTTGCTCATTTGCATGCTGCTTGAGTAAGATGTGATCATCATGTACATGATGAAATCTGTCCTCCAGTCTTCTCAACTGATTTGTTACCTAGCGTGTTGAGCTTTTAGATTCTCTGCAGTTGAAAGTTGATTCTACCCAAACCAAGACAACTTTAAATTACCTTCAATACATTCAGCAATATGCAGCAAAACTCATTTTAAAATACTGATTTCCCCCCTCAACTTTTAAAAGTAATTTTGTATTTTACACTTGTATGAGTCTTAATTTTTTTGGACCTATTGTCTTTTTAATAATTTCCTTTTTCCTTCCTCTTACAGATAAAAAAAGAAAAAAAAAAACCCCAAACAGTTAAAATTATACAGCAACCTGGGTACATACTAGACAACACAAAGTTGCCAGGTTCTGCTAAAGAGAACTACCTAAACATAAGCATTACCTAAGGGATTCTTTCTAATCTGTCTCAAAGTTGAGGTATTATTTGAAGCTTGAAAATATTAACTCATAATTCTGTAAATGTACTCAGATACAAGACTAAGCCCAGTTGTTCCATTCTAATAGCATCCAAGTAACATAGCAGAATTGCATGATACTTTTGGTTCCCATTTTGTGAAATGGATCTGGCATTGTCCCCAGTTCAGCAAAAGTCCTCTTTTCTTCTGGAAGGATGAATGTTACAGCTCAATGACATTTCCAGTTTTTAGCATCTCACAGCAACTCCCCTCTTATAACAAGCAACTTGAACATAGAATGGGTCACAGCATTTTTCACAATTTAACCCAGATTTTGAATGGTATTTGAACTTAATTTTGTGAGTGGCAACATCAGAAACATTTTTAGAAAGAAACTAAAGAAGCCACTGATCAAAGTCTGTGGCTGTAATAAATAGCAGCTGGTACAAACCTTGTAATCCTTCAATTCCAGCTGGAGTTAGACCTGTATGTCTCACAGGCAGGTCCCCCACAGTTACATCAGCTGCAACAGGCATGGCTTATCTAGGGATAACAAAATTCAAATGAAATTCCTCTTCATCTGTTATTTAAACCGAGACTAGAATGAACAATACACCACATGAAATGAAGGCAAAAATGATGGCAGATTCATTGAAATAACAGACTTCTGAACGCTCCTATCTCAACTAGATTGCTTAGAGGACAGTCTAAACTCTCAAATTCTCAAGTTTAATTTTCTGCCAGTTTTAATTCATTCATAAAATACACCTTTGTTTTGCAATAGCTCCAATTCTGTTTCATATATGTACAATTAGCTTGCTGAAGCTGGTTCTGCTGGTTTCAGGAATCTTTGGGACAAGGCACTATTTCCAAGTGGCTGTGGAAAGGGGACCTGTGGGTTTTTTGTTTAGTTGTGTTTTTTTAAAATCTTTTGTTCATTTTAAGAGAGGTAAAAGTTTAGGGCATCAACTGGTAGATGAGTAATGCCATCTTCCATGTTTTGGATGGAACTCCTTGAAACAGCTGCTGGGAGTTAATGAAGTCATTCCAGCACTCCCTGGAATTCCCTTAGTCTTCTTTCGATCATTGTCATATAAGAAATTACTCTTTAAGATAGAATCTCCTATGAATGATTCTCATAAATCTGAATATAATTCTATCTTGCAGCAACAGAAAGCTTAGCAGCATGATGAAGTGAGATTAGGAAAGTATTAATGTGAAAAAGTTCTATATGTTTTGGTGCAATACATGAACATACTTGTTAAGAACTGCTGTTTCTTTCTTGTCTTCTGGTGCAGAAAATTACATGTTGACCACAGAGTCAAGTAACGCTGAAACAACAGGAAAAGGAAAGACGTGAAATCCTTTCAACAGGCTTACCCCCAAAACCACTGTCACATGCTTCAGGTGATACAAATTCTTAATCAATCCAAAACCATCTAGGAGAATTGGGAAATTAACATTGGGAAATTAACAGTGATACTAGAGACTTGCATCAGAGGCCAGAAGAGACATGGTACAATCAACAGACATCCCATGAAATATCTGTTAATTCAATCATAATCAAAAGTGCTGCCTAAGCTCTTTCTTCCATCATAAATAAGTCTCCTTATGGCTTTGTTCTAAAGAAACAAAAGGGATTAATGGAAATTTAGTTTCCAACAAGTCAGTCTTGCTTTTAATCTTTGGTTTTTTCATCACTAAAATTTATGATAAAATATTATTTCCAGACTTCACTGTTTATGAATAAACAGGAACACATTTTTTCTTCCATGTGGAACAAATGTTTTCTTATCATGACCATGGAAGTGAACTGATGTACAGTTGTAGATTTGTAATATGGTTGCACTTTCAATGCTGTCAGTGACAGGGTATAATACTGCTCTGTGATGTTGATGCCCACACCACTCAGCCGATGGCACAACTGGCAACCAACAACAAATACACATTCCATTGGAATCCAGCTCCTCAGCATCCTCACCTCCTTTTGCGTTGCTCTTACCAAATCCTCAAAATGTTTTTGTAATTTGTTAAATTACCTCTACTTGCAGTCATTGGCTTCACTCAGGTCTAGGTTCATTACTGTGGTTATTATTAGATGTCACTGTACCAGTATGGCTACAGCAACTGAGATCAAAGGGAAACAGGAAGATTTTACCTCCAGAGGATCATCTACATTTGGTTCACGATGGTAGCAAGGAGGAGATGCTACCATTATATGTCTTTTCAGAACGTGGTTATCCTCGCTTTCACAAGTCAAAACTGACAGAGGCTTTTCTTGGGCAAGTTTCAAGAGACATCAAGAGCTAAGCAAGTATTTTATCAGCACGACTCCACAATGTTTGGGATCTATCAAAATCAAGCTTTAAAAACTCCAGAACAGTAACAGGCACCAACAAACACTACTGGTTTTCACTATTTGCTAAAGAAACTTTACTACGGATATCTTCTGTTATCTTCTCTGTATGAAAAGTATGAGAGAAATCTACTCATTTAAAAACAGAGACAAAACAACACATGCTTGTCACTCAAATAAACAAACAAACAAACAACTCTTGTCAGTAGCAATCCATTACTGGCTTCAGAAAACCACAGAAATACTTGAGCTGTAAATAAACTAACATACCAGAGACGCACACAAAGCCAGTTTTTACTGGCAACATGACATGACTCTAAGTGACAAAATAAAGCAACTTCAAATATAAAGTGTCCTGAAAATTTGGAAGGTGAAATTTTCAAAAAGGAAGAGGAAGAATTGTTTCATTTTCATTACAGTGTCAGAAATAAAGCATTCGGCTATCTTTTGTGTCCTGGGCCACAGAAAAAGAAAATGAAAAAAAACCAACCATATTAATTGGTTTTATCACATACAGTGGTTTTAGACAGAAATAGTACAAAAATGCCTCCTGGTTTTAAGGAGGCCAAATATAATATAACATATTTAGAATTTGGCTTGGCAACTTATCTGCCTGATTAGTAACATACCCATGTCTTTAATAATCACTAATAACCACCAGTTATGCTGCTGCTTTGAGAGAGGACACTTCAAACATCAAAGCATGTGTTACATATGTTACAGTTCCTCTTTGAATATTATCTTAGCGTCAATCAGAAACACTTAAACAAAATTACTTTTCCTTGCAGTCCAGTTCCAGCGTTATTTCTAAAAGCATATGAGATTTCTCCACGACATTCCATATTACTTTTGAAAGCCTTTCCAAAGCGATTACATCTGACCAAACTGTACTGCAACACTGCTACAAAAGTTATGGCACTTAAAAGCGCAGCATTTCCTAAAAGAAAGTATAACAAAGTGAGAGAGGTATAAATTTGTATTTGCATCTGTACAGATCCACAGGCCATCCTCAACCTCAAAAACTTACACCAGACTTTATTTCCAAGAAAGGATACCCTGCAATCACTTCAGCACAGATTGTTTCTCAAAACTAGAAAACTCGATGTACAAAGAGAGGAATAGTCCCCAGATCTCTGGGATTAACCTGTAAGAACTTCAAGCCAGGTATAAGCAATAGTTTTCAATATAACTACTAAAGTCAAATGAACTGTAACTCTCTTATACACTTCACTCCCTACAAAAGTGGTTCTACCACCACCTATATCTGAAAATTTACTCCAAAAAACAGCACATGACTTTGCACTGTTATGCAAGGCTGACAGTAATAAAACAGATACTTATCAAAGCTTATGCTTCAGGTCCAGATTCTTATATAACTCACAGAAGTGTACTTTTGTACCAACATCACTCAAAGGTAGCAAAACTGAATGGGGATTACTCAATTTTTCAGAAGTTCTCAGCCAATGGGGCTATAAGTGACTTCCAGTCAGGGGGTTTCCAGTGAAACCATAAGAATTACAACTTAATTGTTTCAACATCGTTTTTGAATTTGAGTGCCAGACGTGGCCAAGATGATCCTTTTGTTATAAAATCCTACTCCACTTTCCTGGCAGAGGGAATTTTCAAAAGGAGCTGGGAGGGACCACCCACCTAGCTTAGTTTATTACAAAATATTCCCAGCTCATATTCTCCCTCTACTGAGTCCTTAAAATACATACGTTTGCACTTTATTGGTCTTGTAACCTAAAAATAATGTCGTTTATTACCTGGTAGGAACACAGACACATATCATCTTTCAAATATCATGTGTTGCAGTGGTGTGTGTTTTGGGAGGTGGGCAGGCAAAAAAAAAAAAAA
>VWZN01000684.1:119261-137668 GCA_013396955.1 Regulus satrapa | reverse complement strand
CCGCTGCCGAGCGGGCCCTTCCCCTTCCGGCCGCCCCGGGCCTGCCGGGACTTGGAGTTCGGGGCGGGGCCGCGTGTGGCCGCTGCCGCCGGGAGCTGCGCGGGGCTGCCCCGCTCCGGGAGCACGGCCCGCGGCGGCACCATGAAGAGGAGAGCAGGGGAGCGGGAGAAAGAACTGAAGGTACCTTCCGTTTGCTTCCTGCTCCCGCAGCCCCGAGGAGCGCGCCCGTGGCCAGCCCTCTCTCCGCCGCTGCCGGGGCTGTGCGGGGCACATCCCGCCGGGGCTCCGGTAGCTGCAGTGCTGGAGCCCCGAGCGAGGGGACTCGGAGGCCGGCGTGGAGCTCGCTGTGGGACGGAAGGAGCCGCGGGGTGAGCTCCCCCGGCCGCGTGTGCCCAGCAGCGCCCCGGGGCCGCCCGGGCAGGGGGCTCTGCTTAGCCTGGAAGAGTCGGATCCCCCTCCCCGAACGAGGGACACCTCGGACAGCGTTAACGGGAGCTGGTGGTAAAGGCGTGTGCCAGCTGGGCAGGATATCGCAGTTTGAAAGAGAGCTCTGTGGCGTATGAAAAAACGGTGCGAGGACTGTATGTTTGTTGCTGTCAAAACATCCACAGTGAGATGATGCGCTGTGTAACTGCGCCTAATTCTTAAGAGTACTCCATACTAAGCGTGACCTAAATAAATATTTTTAAGTCTCTTATACCGCCCGAGCTTTATAATGTTTCTTTTCTTGCTCACGTGTTTAGGTGCAGTGCTGTTACATGCTTACGTTGAAGATGTTATTTCACTGTCTGTGGAAGCAAACAGGAGTGCTGAATGTTTGCTGTTTCAGGTGCCTTTGAAGGGCTTGTTTTACTACATTGTACAATATTTTACTTCAGCTCTTGATGGTTGTACTTCTGCTGATTTTGTTTACAAAGCAGTAGTTCTGAGAACCGGTATGTGACTTGTTTAAAAGCATAATGCTGATATTAGAGGTTATTAGTGAAAGGAAGGCTAATTCTGTTATAAATTTAGAAAATGCCTTTGCAAATGGTAATCTCATACACCTGAACAAGGAACATGCTGGTTTTGGTATTGCTATTAATTTACTATTCCGAATTAAATATACTATTCCCTAAAGAGGCAGGGAAAAGGTCTGATGTAAGTTTGCAACTAAGTATTTTACTAGAAAAGTCAGGGCCTCTTTGCCCTGGTAAGTTTCATAACAACTCCTTGAGGACTACCTGATGATTTTGAAATTTGACTCTCTGCTATCCCCAGTTGTCGAAGGACAGCGATTTCAGTGTTACATTTGTGTTCTGCCCTTTCCACGTGTGTCAATACATATGCAGATGTCCCATCCAATACCTTGCAGAAAGTACTTCAACCCATACTTTTTTTAGTCTGTGCGTTTGTGCTGTCCGTCCGAGGGCCTTTGTCTTTTCAGCGGGTCTCGAAAAGTGTTTGTATTTGGGAATCATTTGCATTAGGTGCATAATGGCCCTTGAGAAGATAATCACTCAAGGACATGTCTGAGGGGTAAAAGGATGGCACTGTGACCTACACTGGCCTAGGAGGAAAGGCACTTGCCGGCAGGGCAAGAAGAACAACGTATGAGAAAAACTTGAGGTCAAGTGCAGGAGTACTGCTATAGACACAACTTGGTGTTATGGGTGCACAGAGACAGAGAAGGATGAAAAAGAAAAGCTTCTTATGGAGAATTTCAATATATCAGTACTTATAGAATGCCTTTAGGGGGATGTAGTAAGTTGGGTACTACTTATGAGAAGCTGAGTGTAGTGAAAGGGAAGCAAAATGAGCCTGTAGAACTTCTTAAATAAAGGCTGCCAAAGAAAGCAGCAATGGGAAAAGGGGAGCATATGCTAGAAGGAGCATATGCTGGTTTTTTTCTCCCATGGAAGCATCCTCATAATGATTATTTTCTGCAACTTAATTGGAGATGTAATCTCTGGGCTACTGGCAAGGTGCCAAATCACCCTTCAGTCCATGAAGCCAACCTTAGCCATTTCTAGATCATGTTGATCACCTGAGAAATGCTGAAGACAAAGGAACAGTGTCTTTATTGTAGTACTTCTGCCAAGACTTCCATTTAGGTACCGATTAAAATATTTTTTAGCAAACCAAATTTTAGTGAGGTTAACCCAACCTCTTCTGGAGAGTAAGATTTATGAGGCCTACTACTGAGAGGGAAGTGGTTGGGTAAAGAAGCTGGTTTGGATTATATGTCTCCTGCCAATGTCTTGTTTTCCAGAATTAAATCCTGAATAAAAGTTATTGTTTTGCTATAATCGTGTGCAGTTAAATGCTGTCTGTCAGAATCCCACTGATTGGCTTTTGCTTTGTAATTATGTAGCATGTTTCTTATATGTGATAAACTTTTCTCTGGCTCAAATTTTCTTGTATGTAGCAAGTTTTGATTTATGCTGTTATAGAAGAACATTTCTGTTCCAAGTACATGTGGTAGAAGTTCTGTAGAGTGCAGTGCTGTCATACAACAATTTCCACTTTGCAGATCATTCAGTTGGGTTGAGTAAGAATAAATGTGTAGCAGAAATTAAATTGTTTGTGCTGGTCCAAGTCAAGTGGAGGAAGATGCAAATTCATTCTTGGGAAGAGGGTCTGAAAATAAAGTAGGAAAACCATAGCCAGAAATTACCTGCTCATCTGTTCTAAACACCATAATTGGGCATGCTAATGTCCTGTAGAATATTTCTTGAAGTCTTAAGTGGACAGCAAAACATAAGTATTCTGAAGTTTCTAAAGATATCTTTGGAGCTGTTGCAAGCCATCAGCTACTCTGGTCTTCCCCATAGCAAATATTACTTCTGTGCATAAAACCAGAGCTGTTAGAGTAAATGTTGCTCATTAGCTGAAAAGGCATTTTTATGAAACAGCCTATTGCAGGGTTGTTCATGCTTGTTTGTTTTAGCTTAAAATTCAATTTTAATTAATGCAGTTTATAGTTATTTTGATTCTTTTTCTCTTTACACTGTTGGTTAGAGTTGGTCACTTTCACTGGGTGTAGAAATGTACCGTACAAAGTAAAATCAAACCACCTATTTGGTGATCTAAGTAGGCTATTTCCTCCTTTTAGACTTGGGAAGAAAGCTTTTTGCTTTTAGAATGTTTGTTATCTTGGTTGATGAGTTTAAAAAATTAATGTAAGTCTTAATGTTCTCGAGATGTACTTATTCAAAGTGGATTTTTTAAAAGTAAGTTTCACTATGACCGAAACCAAGTCCTAGTTATTTCCTGTGTATGCTTCCTCTACCACTCTCTGCAGGTCAGTCAACACCCTGGGCCATTACCAGATGAAAGAGAAGATACTCAGCTAGTCTGGAGTATTATTTTCTTTTAAAGTAAAGGTATTACCTTGATGGGTCTTTGGAATAGACCACTAAACCCAATTCACAATTGCCTCGTGTAGCTGTTTAGGCTAATTCACATTACTGGGAGTACTGATTGCAGAGAATGTATTCCACAGACACTACTGTTATGTTTGTACAGCTCCCAGCACAGCTGGGACCCCAATCCAATAAAGTTATTGCTGTACAAATAATAAATGCATCAATGTGCACATATCTGAATATTCACAAGGGCTTTTACCAAGATATTCATATGCAGGATCACATTTGTGAGACATGTTGGACAAAGTGGCAGGGAAATATATAGCTTTAAGTAACACAAAGCTTTGTATGTATTTTATTTACAAGGAGAAAAAAGGAATATACTGCCTTTCAGCTGTGATATCATTGAAGGTCTTGTTTCCTGCATCATCCTCATTTTTGCTGCCTGCAAAATAATGCATCCTTTATCAGGTTAAGCATGTTGCTTCAATGTATAAATGCTCAAGCAAAATTAGGCAAGTATTCTCAAAGCACTTCAAAGCATGATTAAGGGTTTGGTTTTAGAATTAATGCTGAAAGATGGTGCCCCTACCATACAATGAAGTTTAAAAACTAACATTGTTACCCTGGTTTGTTTTAATATTACAGTGATTTGTTGTTTCCAGTTATTGTTCTACCTCTTAAGATAAAAAACATTATTAAAATGACCCAAATGAAACAAAATTTTCCAATTGACAGATTAGATTCTTTTAGGAATTGTATTTAGGAAAATTAATGAAACAGCTTAGATGCAGTTAAATAAGCTTCTTGTCATGTCATATTTCTGCTTAGGTAAATGGTGTGCAAGTTTTAGCAGAATCAGCAACCAATATGCCAGTAGCAATTTTTGTGGTAATCACATTATTGGACCTTCCCATTATTAATGAGACAATAATTAAGAAATAGTGTTGATAGTCACATAACACATGGGAACGGTCAGGTAGAAGCCTTGCATATGCAGAATAAAATACAAGAAAGAACGAGTGGCAAATGTTTCTTGCTTTTAAATTCATCACATTCCTGCTGTTTAAATTGCCTCAGCTGCTAATGCTGGAACCATTACAGTAATGGACTCGGCAAATGAAGGAGAACCGAGACACACACTTTATTACTGGAGGGGTAATTTTCTCTTCATCTGTAATAGCAGCAGTGCCTAGTATTGATCAGACCATCAAGATACTAATCCTCTGTAAAATTACTTGTTATAAGTGAAAATGTGTTAATCCAAATCAGTCTGTGTCCTGACTTTCTACTTACTATTGAATACAGACTATTAGATGGTTTATTTTTTGTGATTTAAAGCCTTTACATCGATAATAGTCAGAGCTTCCTTTGCAAGAGCATGTGCTTAATCTTAGCTATGGCCCTGGGTTGTCTTTTTGTTTTAACTAGAACATCACCCACTTAATTAAGAAGAGCATGTCTATCTTTCTGCTCGGAATTATACTGGTACTTTAGGCTCTGCGGATTTATTAAACATTGTTTTACATTCAGTCATTCGTTTTTTGCTGTAAATAAGGACAGATCTATGCTTCACATATTAGAATCTATGAAGATCTTGGAGCTAAGGATGTGAGGAGAATGGCTGCTCGAAGCCCGAATTTGGGGTTTGTGGACGGTGGCCTGGGAGCCTCTTGTGTACGGGAGTAGTGTAAGGGAGGTTCAATGCCAGGGAGGAAAAGGTCTTCAGTTCACTCCCTGCTGTCCAGTACACGAGAAATTCGTATGGTGAGCTGTGCATGTCCCCATTCTGAATATGGGAAAGCTTCTTTTTCTGTTCTTTTTTTCCCCCTCTGTTTTGTCTATTTTTTACACTCTGGCATGTTTTAAATGGAAGCTCACGTCTGTAACTTGTACAGCCCCAGTGCAGTGAGTGTTTCTGGTGCACGAGGCTCTGTGGGATGTGGGAGATGCTTCCATGAACCCTGACCTTTCCTTGGGCCCGCTGCTCTGGGCTCCGGCCAGGTGACAGCCATGGGTATCCTGCCAGCTCATGGTGCGCAAGGAGTGGGGCAAGCTGCTCCACTGGTGGATTATTTTAAAGAGTCTGGTTGGCCATGCGTTTTAGAAAATTTTTGTTGTCTAAATTAGATTTTTGCTCTGGTAAAACAGTATCTTTAATCTAATAACACCTCTGCTTTATTTCTTTATTATACTTTAACCAATTCAACTTTTATCATTTGGAGAGACTTCACAGTTCCTAAAAGGTATTGGAGTATCAATACCTTTAGAGGCATTTGATTTCCTTGTCTGCCACAGAACACTAAATTTTCCTTTCTGTTCTAAGGAAGAATATGAACACAGTATATGTTTCTTGTTCCCCAATGAGCAGCCTCTTTACTCTAGTTTCCAAGCTGTAGACTCAAAATGTATAGAACGAAGCATCTTGTGTGACAATGTGGTTTGGAGGAGTTCACTTACTCAGCTGGAAACTATGCTACCAAGTGTAAGGTGAATTTAAAGTTGGCTGCTGTCTTAGTAAATTGCTACTAGACTGGTTTTAAACATGAGTATGTTCTCAAACAGCAGTACTGAGACCAAGCAAACAGTCGTTTACAAATGCAGTGCTAGACATGAATTTCTAAAAAGGTGGTGATAGTTCCTTACATTATTTTTCAAATATTTCTATAGCTTGTAGCCTTCAGGAAAATTAAATTCGCCCCCAGAAATGAGGGGAAATAAGTTTTGAAAATCCTTCCTATTTTCTGTAGAAAGATAAAACTTCAAGTGAATTGAAGGTTGGGGTTTGAACTAATGTCTTCCTGAAGAGAAATCTTGAGAAGCTTTTTAGCAAATTATTCAGTTTCAGAAAGCTAGGTAGTCACCCAAACCCTTTAGTCTTCTGGTTCTGAACTGAGTTTATAATCTTAGAAGTTTCAGATAGAAATGAGCATTTTTGAAATAAAGCCATAGTAAAACATCTCTACTGGAGGTGCTGTATAGGGCCTACTTCAAATTTTATTTTTAGATTTTGAAAAAATTTGATGAATAATTATTATACGTTTTTTTTGACATCAGAGATGATTCAGTTTCAGCTGACCCAGGTTAGTGAAAACTAGACAGGTCAACGGTGATTGCCTAAAGCTTGTTTCTATTCCCTTGCAGTTGATCAAAATTATGCAGCTTCAGCTGAAGCAGGATTGTGCTGTCGTGCTTTTAATAATTCATCAATTTCCTAAATAATTTAATTACCTGTAATGACCAAGAGCATCCAAAATATCCGATGATCCTCTTTCCTCTAGCCAAGGCTGAAAAGCACTGTAGTGCTTTACTGTATTTTGTTGGGTTCACTAGTGAAGTGCAAAACATGGTTATGAGCATTTATTGGCATTTAAAGTATGGCACAGATTAAACATATATTTGAAGCCTTCTGGGTAGGGAATTATAGTGCTGTAATTTCAAAACACTTGTGATCAATTACTGGAGTCGGATTGTGGGAGGGAACTCTGCTCTACCTTATTTAGCGTAGCAGTTTTTTTGCCTTTGTATACATGCTGCCCCAATTTCTAAAAGAATTACATCTTTATCTCCTAGAACTTGTTCAGCTTCATTTTTGCCCTTTTTATCAGCTGCTCTTCCCACCATTTTTATTTAAGACTGTAAAGTTACTTTAGTGTAACTGCTCTTGTCACCTTTGCCCTCAGCTAATCAAATAGTTTACCTTGAGGGAAGCATTTATCTCCCACTTTCATTATTATTATTTTCGTAGCTGTAAAGATATATATTTTATGTCTCCAGAAGGGTGTAACAGTGAAACGAGGTATTGATCTGCTGTATTTGGCAATTTCTTTCCACCTTGCCATCGATATCATGTCAGCCTCTGTCTGTACTGTGGTTGACCTCACAAATAGCTCTTTATGTTCCCATTGGATTCAAATGATATACTATGCTCAAAACTAAATCAATGAATGATTATAAAGTTTTTAGTATTATTTCATAACCCTCAGGCAACTGGTACTTCATGCAGTGAATACGTGAAAAGGTAACTGATTAAAATATGTTGTTGATTCTGTTCTTAGGTTTTAAACTCTATTGAAATTAAACACCTTGTAATATTAAGAGATTCTATTCTTTGCTGGCATGAAATTTTACTTAAAATCTCCCACATCTCATGGATGTTCTGTCCTCTGAGTGCAGAAATTTCATGTACTGGATCTTACAAGGGATAAATTAGGATTGTACATACCCTGTATATGTTTATGGGGGGGAAAAAAAGAGGTAAAGATCAAATAAAGGTTTTCATCTCCAAAAAGTGAGCAGTAAGTTCAAGGAATTTTTGGATTGGAAATCATCTCTATTACTGCCACGTAAACCTGTACACATAAATATTAACAGTTTAACTGGTAAAATACATGTTCAAATGCACATTTAATAGGTTTCTTTTTTTTTTTACTCTGATAGAAATAGGCAGGATTTTCACAAGCAGTTAAATGTCTTTAGAAGCCCAATCTTCCTGATTTTGAATGTGCACTCAAATTCTGTAAAAATCTTCAGGTTCTATTGTGTGTTAACTTCTAGTTTAAGTTATGTCAATGCAGCAGGTAATGATGCTCCTGTGCTTGTAGAAAATACTTCACTGTCTGCTATCTAAACCATGGGATGGCAATCAAGTGCAGTTAGTAAAATACTGAGCTGAGCTATGGTGTGTATATATGTACGTAATCACAGAATAAAACCAGAACGAACTATTGGTAATAGTTAATGATGTTAGGTAGGAGAAATTTGATTTGGGCCTTCACTGTAAACAGTGCATATAAACATCAGGAAAATTACCATCTTCCTGAGTTGGAAAGCTTTTTTAGAGTCAAAGTGTAAAAAGAAATTCTTAATAAGGTGTTTTAAAGAAAATGAGCATTTGTCAGACATCAGTTTTGCAAGATATTTCTGCAAAAAAATGATGGAAAGGTGTTCAAATTAGATTAATTTCTAGTAAAATATTTCCTTGTGTAGTCTGAGACCTTGTAAATGCCATAAATTAGTATATAATATAAAACCACCAGAAATTATACCAAAGCTCTGATAAGTTTGGAGCTGTTTCTGTAAGCTTGGATGTTTTCTAAGATGTAGAAGAACATTTTTAATGTACTGCAGCTATTATGATCTTGTAAAAAATCCAATTCTGTCTTCTATCCACAAAGGAGCCAGAAAGTAACTTTTTACTCTAAATTTCTTTTTGCAGATACTGTATTTGTTGAGTATAATGTAACTGACTTGAAAGAAGGTAAGATCAAAAGGCAGTTCTATTCCCCACTTTCCAGCCATTCCCATGTCAGTTATTTAGAATAAGATGGGTAGAATCAGTTATGTGGTTCTTTGCATCTGTGGTCATGGGGAAGGGAAACTGTTTTGGTTTGGGTGTTTTCCTGTGATGATTAGTTCAGTAGTCAGTTATCTTTTACGGATGTTCACCACTCTGCTTTTTCACTTCTGGCACGTGAAATGTAGAATGTGTACAATACTGGTGGTTTACTTCTTTTCAAACTTCAGGCAGAAGGTGGCAGTTGAGGAGAACTACAGGAACAACTGTTGTTTTGTGTGGACTTTTTAAAGTCTGTTGTTTAAACCAGAAGCCATTAAACTTCTGCATTTTCCAGCTTGGGAGACATCTGGTATGTGCTGGCTGTCATTTCTTGAGACTCTTGCTGCTGTCCAGGAAAATAGTCCGTGATATATTCATATGGACACTATCAATCTTGGTTCAATAGGAAGTGCTTATGGAAAGCATTTATAAATAAATATTATAATGAAACAAAAGCAGATTATGAGTACAGCCAATGTTTTGATTTCACAGTCTTGTATTTAATTTTAAAAGACTCCAAAAATCTTTTACTTGCATTAGCAAAAGCTTGTATTCCTGGGCGCCTATTTTGCTTGAATGTGCCATGGAGAATTCTTTTAGGAAAGCTTTGCTCTTCTGAGTTTCTTTGCCTCCTTGATATTAATATTTTCAAGTTAGACTCCATAAGCTTTTCTCCAGTATTGTTGTAAATAAGAATTGAAACTCATACAAAAGGTTCTGACTTTTGGAACCGGTTCTTTAGAAAACTTGTCATAATAACTTGACTCTAGCAAGTTGTGTTTGTTGAGAGTATACAGCAAAGTTCTTAGTGGTGTTGTAGCTTAAAATTTTATAATGAACTTTAGATACTGGTCAGCTTTCCCTGAACTGTTTTAAAAATGTCTTATGTTACTGAAGTATTTCTTCACAGAAAGAGTGATTAGGCATTGGGGGGTGGTGGAGTCACCGTCCCTGGAGTTGCTTAAGAAAAGGCCACCTTTGGCACTTAGTGCCATGGTCTAGTTGACAAAGGTGGTGTTGTTATGTTGATGATTATTCCCCAAATTTACTATTTCTGCTTTAGATAGGACCATCTTGCCTATCTAGAAAAGCTTTGAAATTTGTTACTCAGTCAAAAAAAGTTGAATTATAACTTTATGGTTCTGGATACCTGAAAGTAATTCAGTGTGATCAGGGCAGTAGATTGGTTGTTACCTGTGATTTGTGTGATTTAATAAGTCATGATATTATGACTTGTGCAATGAAACATAATAATGTAATGTCTCCCTGAAGGAGTTTCTGCTGTGCGTGTGCCTATATGCGTGACGGACACATGGGTTTATGCTTTTTGATCCAAACATATTACCCATAAGTACTGACAACAGATTTTCTCCTCAATTTTCAAAGCACAGTTTGTGATTAGGGTCTTTAAAGGCTTGGTGTCGTGACAGAAGGTGTTCAAAGCAGCAATGTCACAGGCAGGGGGATGCCAGTGACCCAGTGAAAGAAGCAAGCACTTGGCATGTTGATCTGTTTTGTGAGAGGGCAGTGTTTGGCCCTGTAAGTGCAGGAGAGATGGACTGTTCATGAAAAGGGCACAGAGAGCCAACCCATATGATCCTTTGTCAGCCTGATTTAATTTGGTGTCAAGCGTTCATTCATATGAAAGATGAGACACGTCACTGTTTATCTAATAGAAAAAAGTATTTCTATTTTTCCTGAAGTCTTTTATATGTTAATAGAGGCAAACATGACCATGATCACATAATTTAAATGTGTAAGTAAAAAATATACATCTTTACTGGCAATGGTTTAAAAGTAAGATGTATATGTTTTATGCAAAATAATGCAATTTCATTGTTAGTCATGCCATTCAAGCCATAACTCCACACAAAACAGAGCTTTTAAACAAATAGAATATACTGTTATTGGGCCATTTATAACAGAAATGCTTAGATTATTTAGAGACTGATGCAAAGTATTTATTTTGCATGATTTAATGTATGCTTCTATTGTGATATTAATATACAAATGCAGAATTAAAATTCCAGGTATTAGACCTAATTGTAAGGTGTTAGACTCTTTTTTTTTTTAAATACTGGAAGAAACAGCAGTATTTAGAATGAGGGTTAAAACAGATGTAATTTTGGAAATAAATGCAGGCATACAAGAAAATAGAAAAAAAATCTTGTGAAATAATTGAACTTCTAAATATTTGAAGAACAAGAGGGGAAAAAGTTTATATGTCTTTCCCCTCACTCTCCCTGCTGAATGTGGCTTGCTTAAAAGAACTGCTGGGAGTTCTGTTTAATGTTATACTTTGCATGCATTTGTGATTTGAAGTAAGAAAAAAAAAAAAAAAGAAAAAAAGAAAAGCAGCCAAATTTGAGAGAGACAGTTTGAATGGCATGCTGTCAGTTTGGCTCTCCGCGAATTGGCAGTGGTCTCATTTAGGACCTTCAAATCTGTGTCTGCCTGGACAGAACGAGAACGTTTTGCATGTTCTTGAGAAGACAACCACTCCTTGCTGCCTCACAGTACTCAGTGGTGCATGACAGTTGCCCTTCATCGCTGTCTTCTTCGAACTTAACCTTTGACCGCCCACTTTGTTGCCACGCAACGCTTGGAGCAGGCCAAGATGTTGGTGAATGACGGGCATTGGCCTGCAACGTGCTTGTCATTATTTGACTGTCAAAAGTAGCCTGCCATTGGGCTCCATCAAGGTTTGAAACCTATGTGCAGCAGTCCATATTACTTAACTTCCAAGACTGTCAACAGGACGATCGAATGTGCATAAAAAATGGGTGTTGAATATGTCTTTGATCATAATATAGGGAGGGGTTTTTGTGTGTGTGTGTGTGTGTGTGCTAAATGTATTCATATGAGTTTCACAGGGCCAAGAGGTTGATTCTGCTGCCATGGTAAAAAGTGAACTGTTGTCTCCTGTGGTCTAAGTTTCAAATAGCACAATTTAGATTTGAACAGCTCTGCCAGTTAAACTCTCAGCTTGTCTTGTGTATCCTATCAGCTTTTCAGCCAGCAGTATAAGCAGCGAGATACCAGACCAGTGGTGCCTGAGGTTAGCTGTCAAACTGGAATGTTATTTTGGATCTTGCTGTAATGTAATATCATAGAAGGAGGTCAAGCCGTGTGATTTGTAAAGCAGTTGTGCAAACTAAAAATGACTGAAATGTTTATTTCAGGTACTTTTTTTTCTATCTAAAAGAGTTGACAAGAAAATAGAATTTATCATTAAAAAAAAACCACCAAAAGCAATATAAAATGCTCATTTTTCTCTCAAGTACAGAACATGGCACATAAAAGAGCATCAAAATCCAGTATGAGGAGCCAGGCTGAAATTCACTAAGTAATAAATGCTTGACATTGAAAATATCTAGCAGGCAATACCTGTGTATCTTCTGATAATGAATCCAAAAAAGATTTGGGATGGACCTCATTCTTAATTTAACAAATGGGAATTGTACCCATGTATTAAGTATCAGTATAAACTTGGTGTTTAGGTAAACCACTTGCACAATGTATCATATATAAACAAATACTTTCAATTGCTTCCTGCTTGGAAGTGTCCTATCCTACTTTAGTGGAATATTTGATTTTCACTTGGGCAACAACTATCTGTAAATGAAATTTATTTTATTGGATTTGAAACTTGTCTGTTTTCTCTCTGTTCCTTTGTAATTGAAATGGTATATTAAAATTACATCACAAAATACCATCTTAAGTAAACCAGAGATTCACTAGAGCTAGTTCATAATGACTTCTTTCCAAACCAGAAAAGTAGCATTATCTTGCAAACTATCTATAAAATTATTATTTTTTTTTTCTTGGCGTTTCAAAGCATCTTCATGCTAATTAAGTAAAAACAGTAGAATAATAGTAGTGGTTATTGGTTAGATTGCTTAAAAACAAAAATCTATTATTTTCATTATAGTTTTGCCCTCAGTGTATTTTCTGAACCAGATTTTATTTTTTCTGCTCACAGTATCATTTGCAAGAGACCTCAGTTCAGAGGCAATGATCTAAAGTATTAGTTTGTGTATGGAGATCTTTTTGGTCTTCTTGCTCTTAATGATAAATGCTGTTGCAGTTTAATAGCTTAACTCTTGTAGTCTTTGCAAGTCTGTTGGCCTGTGGCTACTCTGAAATAGAGTATAAAATGCATGCATTCAGGGGTTTGTTTGTATACATATATGTACACATATATGCCACAAATGTGCAAAATTCTTTGGCAAATTATGTGGTCTGTTATTAGATGTTAAAACTATTTTTGTCTAAACGCTATCCTGCCCATAAAATTGCTGTTAGTAAGTTTTGGTTTATGTTTCCCCTTTCTGGAGTAATGTGTCTGTCTGTCTGTCTATCTATCTATCTATCTATCTATCTATCTATCTATCTATAAAATATGCTTTTGTGAAAGAGCATTTTCGGTGTATAAATATACAAACATGCACTCATTTAAGTGCATTTTAGTAGACAAATAAATAATGAACATTTAAATAATGAGCCATTGGGTTAGTTGATAGTGGTCTCTGAATACAGAACTCCTTTTCAGCCTCTGCAGTTTAAAAACAGAAAAACGGACCCAAGTATTTTCAAATTAAAGGAATGTTATTTTTGATTTCAGAAAACTGTTGTTCTTTCTTTAACTGTACAAAAGAAGGTTTAATTTCTTCTAGGAGTTAATAATACTCTTTGTAGCTGTGTTACTGAGAGAGAAAAGTTTAAAATCTTCAAGCACAAATTTATTTTTTCACTTGAAGTACAGAATACCTGTTCCTCCTCTAACCATAGCTGCTTTTTTTTCCTGTTTTGAAGTAACATTTCACACTTATGTGCAGAAGAAACTCAGCATCATTATGCAGTTTATTACAAGTGTGTTCATATCTTTATTTTTTTTTCCAACTGGAAGTACTTCTGTGAATTCTGTCCAGTCTGTGTCGTAACTAAGAGTTTGCAATAGTTTTGCTCTTGCCCAGCAGATCTTTTACTTAGCACTATTTTTAAAAGGATATGGAGAAACCAGTTTCTTAACATAAAATGCATTTAAAAGTAAGTTTGTATATCTATTAGGAGCTGGTGTCTTTTCCCATTGCCTTACAAGATAAAAGGAGCACTATAAAAGTGTTTTCTAACTTTCTTTAGACATTAGAATTTGAAAGTGAAAGCACAGTGAATAAAGATGACAGCAGTTAAGTGTCATTATTTTGTTCTGTGTTCTGAATTAAGAACATCCTGTCTGAAAGCAAAATGTTTTAATCAAGCAAAGAAACTTCTGAAGTGGTTCTCACAATGGCAGGAGGTGTCCATGTGCTTTTTATTTCAACTTCCAAAAGTGTTCAAAAGCCGCATAAATGTATTTGAGAGTTTAAACATCCATGATACTCTATGGTGTTACAGAAACAAAATAAATCCTATTACCCAAAATAAAAGAGAGGTAGATACCTTAAGGGAAGTGCTTTGTTGTCACCTATGCCCTCTGCAATACAAATATCAGCTTGTCACAAAGGTTGAGACCTTTGCAGTGCATTCTTTCAGGGAACAAATCTGTCTTCTGGCTTTAATGCAAGAGCTGTGAAATATCTGTATTAGGTAAAATAGAGGTTAAGGCACCTTAAGGGCACTGAATTCTTATCTCTTTCTACTAGCAGAGGTGTCAACATGTACTAAAATGTGATGACCTACTCTCCTCTTTGATAAAAAGGAAAATGACCTGTCTACTGTGGATGGTGATAGAGTTGCCTGGGGCAGATTACATTGTCACCTTCTTGAGTATTGGTGTGTAGGAAAATAAAAAAGGCCAGGATAGTTCTGTTTACCACAGAAGTATTTGACATTTCTAGCTACTGATAAAATATACTCAGGAGTAGAAAGAAGAAACTGGTTTACAGTACTAAACAAGGTTATGAAGAAAGGCAGAGGTTGTTTGTTGTGTGAGCCCTTGGTATCACAGGATGTATGATACGTATCAAGAGATTCCTTCTGACCACTTCAGACACTCACGGTTCAAGTTCTGCATTTAACCCTGCTCTCCACTTGTCGAGGGCCTTTTGGTACACAAAGGCTGACATGCCGTGAGTCATGTCTTGAAATTCTGATGTACCAGTGGTCTGTGCAATTTAGACAGTTTAATCATGGGCTTAGTTAATACAAGTAACAATGTATTCTATTCTAGATAGAATATATTGTATTCTAGAAATAATTGGTGTTACATTCAAGACCTTTTCTTGGCGTTCTGGAGCATTTATAATTTGTAACAGTTAATGTAGGAGTCATTGTTGGTCATTGCTTATTGCTGTCTGTGATTAAATATCTTTAACTTAGAGAGTTGATTTAAATTGTAGAGCTGGCACATCTCAAACTGTTAAGTGTACTTTAAGCTTTAAATAGCACTTCTGTGCAATTCTCTAAAAGAAAGTCGTCTTCCTGCTAATCAGAAACTGGACTTAAGGAGGAAGGAAAGATTTCTGTTGCACTCTTTATCGATACTTGAGTAGATTGGGTTTCAGCATTTCTTCATGTTTTGCACCGTGACGATGAAATTTAGATGTCTCTTGTGTGAGTTCCTTGCATAATAATCTTGCCTCATGTTTGCATAAATACATTTTTAAAGTTTTGTTGTTATAGGTTTGAGACTTCAAGGGATGGGAAATTGAGTTCCTGTTCCCAAACAGATACTGTTTTTTACATTGTTTAAAAACTGAAATCTATGTCCAAAGTGTGTCTAAAATGAGTGAAATCATAAGGGAATATTCATGAGAAAAACTGAAAAAGTTTATTTAAAAGGCATGGGTGCCTTTTTAAAAAAAGCATAAATCACATAACTTTGGTCCAGTTTTGGCTGCTTGCACGTCAAGCTCATTAAGGTTTTTTGGGTTTTTTTTTTTGCCTAAAGCTTTAAGTATTCATGAAGAAGCTAGAAATCTGTTGGTATTGGGTTTATTGTCAATATAAGATGAAGTTTAGAAAATCAATGTTAACTTATTTAAATCAGGTCAGTGAAGGGTGTCTTGTGTAATATTCTAGCATTCATTTGACTGAAATGTAATGAGTGACTGTTGTGTACTGTATATATAAGTGAATTTACATGTGTGGTTTGTTGTTTAGGAGATGGCAATGTAAGTACATATTTTTTTGTTTTCTTTTTTTTTTTAAAGGCAGGTTATTTTTCACTTGGGCATCTGCTAATTCTTGTTTTGTGAGGAGTAGTGAGGGAGAGTAGTTAATTGATACTGAGGGGAAAAAAATGGAAGGTTTTTTTAAAGCATGGAATGTTAGCATAACTACAAATAATAAAAATGAAGAAAAATCCAAACAAATAGTTGCGAAGAACACGTGACCTACTCATGCATAAACACCTGCTGGGCCTTGGCCATTGAGTCCTCTAGAGAGGTACCTGGCTGTAATAGTGTGAACTGCTTAGAATGGATTTATTATTCTTAGAAAATCTCCTTTGCATGTAAGAATCTTCTCTACTATTGTGGCCCTGAGCCTAATCTTTTCTCCTTTCTAATTTAGTTTTGAAATTCTTTGAGAATTCCAAATTTCGTCTGTGTGTGCAAAATGGCAGAACTTTGCATGCATAATAAAAGCTCAGTGACTTCTTGACAGTGCCAGTGGTGTGATTAATTCCTGTGCATAATATATTCAGTCATCCTATGCATATGCAGTGACAATATAAGCAAAGGGGGATGAAGGATCCCTATGGATGATGTCTGGGAGAGAGCTCTTGTCCTGCTCTTGTCAAATACGTTTGTCTCTCCCCATGTCCCCACAGATTTCTTTCTCCTTGGGCTTCATGCCAGTTGCAGCATCTTCCCCATCTGGTCAGTATCAGGAAGGTGGACCACACCTCAACCTCTTCCATCATGTGCTGGCAAGTTTGTGTGACTCTTGGTACAGAGGCAGAAAATAGAAGAAAGCTGGCATTTTCCTAAGGAGCCTTTATCTAATAACCCCTGGTGTTTGCCACATTGAGCCTTTCCCTGTTAATGAATTGCACTGTTTGCATAAAATCATGCCAGGTGTTTGACCGAAGCAATTTTGTATCAGGTGATGTAGTGCCTCATATCCCAAATGTTAGGCCTTTGATTGCATTTATTCTTAGGAATGCTCCAGACTTTTATTGGGTAGCCTTACAGTGTTAGTCAATTGCGTTTGTGGCATACCACATGTTTTTTTTTGTGCTTCCAAAGATAATTTCTAAATTATTCATTATTGAATACAGTAATGAACAGTAGTGAAAATGTTAAGATTTTTAACTAGGATCACCAAAGTTCTCAAACTGGAAAGTTACGTCATTCTCTTTTCTGACATGAGCTGTTGCTCTTGCAGGCTCTAAAATGGGATTACGTGGTGCCTGTAAATGTTAACAAGAAGCCGTAGAGAACTTCTGCTGACAAGCCAGTATAGCTTCATGACATTATGCTGGCAAACCTCTGTATGTCATGTTTGTATCTACATACATGGAAAGGTACAGTGCTTTTGCTAGCTGTAGTTTTTAGGCAGGTATGGTGATTTGATGTCATGCTGCACATATTTCTGTATCATGGTAAACAAAGTACTTGTATCTTGTTAAATTAATAAATCAAGTAGATTTTGTAGCTGCGTTTTAGTAACTGGAGAAAATATAATTTAAATTCTGGCTGGTAACCAATGTTTATCAGTGATGAAAAATTACAGATTAGTCTGTGTTTCTATAATCAGAACATTTACACAATAGATATATTGTTACAGTTGTCGTTTTAGTTCTGATTATTACTCAGTATGTCTATTGCAATTTTCTCATTTACAGCTGTTATTGAGCTCCATGTGTAATAGATAGAATTACCATGTCTACCATTTATTTAATGAATAGCCTACAGAAACATTAGTGTTAATAATATTATCCACTTAATGTACACAACAGTTTATAATATGGATAGATGAATAATGTGTTGCAGTATTTAAATTTTATTGGAATGAGATACATAGATCCAGTGCATTTTTGTTTGTAAATGTGATGTTAGAGTCATCTGAGGGATTAAAAAAAAAGTCAGTTCTAAGCAAAGTGATTGCAACTAGTCTGTTATCTAATATAAAAATAAAATAGTTTAGACTTAAAGCTCTTTATTTTGGGGGGTGGGATTTGAGCCAAGAGGAAATTTTTCTTTTTAAATTGAGAGTGTCAGCTGTTCAAGTTCATTTTTGATGGGGGGGGTATTCTGCTAATAAGGAGTTCTGGCTTGAAAAACTAACAATTTGCTTTCTTTGCTCAGGAGCATGGAAGCATACATGAGACACATATATTAAACAGAATTAACTAAATTGGCCAATCTGATAAATATGACATGCAGCTCTGATTGAATGGCAAAAATAGCAGCCTGTATAGTAAGCAAAGTCAGGCCTTGTCCAATGCAAGCAGCTTCCTAGCTACTCTTGCTCTTTTGGCTTAGATCTGCTTTTTTGGCTTAGATCAATGTAGAAAGGTTTGATTTTGTAAGCCTCAGAGGAAAATATTTCCCCCGCCTCAGTTTTGAGTAACTTTGACTGTATGAAAGAGGAACGTCTTGGCCTGATGTGTTAGACTTACTAGGGCTTCTCTAAACAGATTCTTCAAGATACTATTTTTGGAAAAGTGATTGCATTACAGGTAATAAGGATATACTTTGGTTTCAGGAAAAAGCACTGTAAAGTAGAACAACCATGGTTGAGAGGTTTATCCTTTTTTCTTTTTTTTTTTTTTT
>VWZN01000684.1:72343-100576 GCA_013396955.1 Regulus satrapa | reverse complement strand
TACAGGGTTTCATTTTGCCTTGTCTACAAGCTGATTTGTCCTTGGCATGGCAGACGCCCATCCAGCCAGCATGTAATTTGTATGAATGTTCACATATACAACAGACAAGCTGGAAACACTAAACTATACTTTCTGACAAAGAGAAAGTTGGTTTTTTTTGGTTTTGTTTTGTTTTGTTTTGTTTTTGTATTTTTATTTTTTTTTTACTTTTTAGAGGTATTTGTGAGTAGCTTGATGTTTTTGACATCTATGTGACAGCTTCTTGCATAAGAGATGAGCAGCGTGTTCTACCACCCAGCTGAGTGTATTAGTCTGCACATCAAGCTGAAGAGAGGCACTTAGGCAGATCTGACAATCAAATGTGAACTACTACTACCTATACACAGGAGTGCATTTTAATGTTGTGTGCTTTTTGCCAAGAGCCTGATACTTGACAAAGAAATTGTCAGAATCTCTCTTCTTCCCACTTTTTTTTTTCCTTCCCAGAGATGTGAGTCCATGTTAAAAATATTTTTTTTCCCCTTCAATTTTATTTGGTTTATCTTACAGATAACAAAGCCAGTCAAATGTTTTCCGATATTTCATGTAATAACATTCTGGCAAACTTTTTGTAATAGAGTGTAATTGTTTTAGAAAATGCAGGAAATCAGCGTGTCATTTTCTGCCAACTTAATCTGAAGTTTAAATCTGCTGGGTTTCACCAATGACTTCATCTCAACATACCAGCCTGTCCCCAAAGAAAACTGAGGCCATAAAGAAATTACACCACTAGTTCAGAAATGTCAGCACTGCTCTTCTCAGGCTTGCTAAGAATTGGTGCTCAGTGCATCGTGAGTGTGATGAGTGAGAGCCACCTGCTCTTGTTGCACTTTGACTGATCTGTGAACCTTAACATCCTCTACACCTCCACCTGACTTGAACCCTCTGCCGTCTTTCTCGATGCTTAAATTGGAGTAGATGGAATTCATTGTCATAGAGTGCACAGTTATACTCCACAGTTCAGCTTTCCTTGTTTATGTGTATCAGCCAGGGGTTAGTTAATACATGGGATGTTTTCTCTTCCTGTTTTTTAAACAGTAGTGCCAGAGTAGCGAAGATCTGTTTTGACCTTGTTTTGAACTTGATTTTATGGAAGTGTTAGTCATACTTTTTTTTAAATTTATTGTTTAACTTTGTATTATATCCTTAATTTTTTTAAAACAGTATTCCGATTCCATCTGGTCTTTCTATTGCAACATACAAATATTGAGTTGTTTCTTTGCTAGTGTTTATGTAGTTGAAAATATTGCAGTAAAAATAAGAATTTGAATCCTGTTATATTAAGCACTATGGCAGATAGGGTTTTATGATCTTTGAGTTGCAAGTAAGTCAAATTTTGTTAATAATCAAAGTTTGTAAAAAGCAATCCTTGCAAGCTAAAAGAAAGAAGAAGTAGAAAAAGGAGTTTATTAATTTGCTAGGCCAGAACTTCTACTGTAATTTTTACGGTGTGGAGAACATGTAGATATCCTGAGTTGGTGTTGAGTTAGTCTGTGAGTAGATAAGTGTGAATGGACTTGTCATTGTTTAGTATTGTTTGATTCCAAAAATTGTACTGGCATGTTTCACACAAATCTTGCACTTGCCAAATTGTTAACACAATTAATTGTGTAGTGCCACAATTTTGATTAATGAAAACCTGAAAAATACCATTTGGAGAGACATCAGGCTTTCATCTTAGCAATTTATTAGTGATCACATTGACTAAATATTGGTGGAGATGCTCTCAGTCTAAACCAGAAGTAAAAATGGAGTCAAGAGAACAAGAGGACAGAGAAAACCTGTTAGTGCAGGCATCTGATTCTTTGTGCACTAACCGGATTTACAGCTGTCTCTGGGATGGCAGGTCCTGAATATTTTAAATATTATCAGGCTGTGGGGGCTTTGTAGAAAGTAGATTGTGCTTTCCTTTTCTTTTATAAACTCCGTCAGGAAATATTTTAGAGTACCCCCAACACTGGTGCATATTGTTTTCATGAAGGGGGTTATTGAGCTTTTAGATGAAATATGAGCTTTGTACCCATTGGCTGCACAAACTGAAGTTAAAAAAAAAAAAGAAAAAAAATGAAAGGAAGCAAGAAATTAATGTGTAGTTATAAAGTAGGTGTAGGTAAGCAGAGTAGTTCCCCTGATTATTTTTCAATTTGTTTTTCCTTATTTAATTTTCCAGAATTGAAAGTAGTAAGTGAAGTAATTGCACCTGGTTTTGCCGCTTAGATACAACTACTTTTTTACTTTTCTGTTTAGATCTTGGCTTTTAGTCTAATTTTCTGTTTCATTTTTACCCCTCCAAAACAGAAGAAAAAACTTCTTGAAGAACTTGGGGAGAACAGACTTCCATATCTGACACCAGGCGATGCTGATTTCCACCAGCTGGTAACGTATTCCTTTTAAAATAATTTTAAACTACAATGGCTGTTTTCACTGAACAACAAATAAATCTTTTTTCAAAGAGACACTGTGAAATCTGATAATAAAAAAGGTATCCTGATGGCTGATAATGCACTTCCAGGTGGTGTGAAATAAGATCTCTAGAACTGGGATATTCTCAAATGAGAATTTGGTGAGCTTTCTTTATTTTTAGGTGTTTGCTTGCCCTCACTGCAAGTAATGTATATCAGCTAATCACAGTTTTTCATGCTTTTTTTGGAAGCAAAATACATGTCACCATTCTTTTAATTGATTTTTTTTTCCTGAGTGGTGAAGAGACTTTATATCTCACGTTTGGGAAAATAAAGGGAATATTAACGACAAATTTAAAATTTGGGGGACTTAATTCTACTTTCCAACAATAAGTAATTGGTGATATTTTGCTGACAAAACAAACTGTGGAAACTGGAATGCCTCAAATGAAACCAACCAGAAGTAAGATCAGCCAGTAGCCACGTGAGTAGTAAACTGAGTGAGTGTAGGCAAGAATATAGTGAATAGATAGAATTTTCTGCATCTGTCTTGGATCTTTCTAGATCAGCTGCAGAGCTCAGGGCTGCTTCAGTCATATCAAATTGGATCATAGCAAGAGAAAAAGCAGAAGGAATAACCTGGTTGTTTGCACAGCTCCAGTGGCCATGCTCAGGTTACTCGACACAGGAGTGGTGCCTGCCTTGTGTTGATATATGGCTCAAAGATGTGCAAGTGTAGAAGAGCTGGGAGTATTTTTAAGAGTGATACAGATGGATTTTATTATTTCTTTTTTTTTTTTTTTTTGCACAAAACCCCAAACATGTCCTTTTCAGTCTTAAACTTAATGTTCATGAAGAAACTATTCCCCCTTTTAAAAATTGGACAGCTGACTTTTCTCCTTCCAGTCCTGTTACATCCCCTCCTGCTTTTTCTCTTCTGCCTATGGTGCTGCCAAGAGCTGCTATGCCCAGCATCTTTTTTCTTTTTGACATCTTTGTAAATTCAGCTTCTCATGGAACTGATGTGAAAATAGAAGGTGGAGCCAAGCTTGCCCAAGTGGCATCTCATTCGATCAGGGTCAGTAACCCATAAATATAGAAGATAATGGCAACAAGATAAGCAGTAAAATCACACCTGTTCAAGCCTTAATAAAGTGTTGATACATTCTTTCTGCTTATGTAGTGTATGTGTGCATGCTAGGTATTTTAAGTATATAGACTAATCATAAGCATCACAAACACCTTTGGAAGTCTGTGGTGGTTATGAAATGTTACTGGAGTCACAGCTGAAGAAATTGCAAGTTCCATGACGCTTAAATGCACTTCAGCTGGAGAGGAAAAGAATGCTGAGAGCTTGAAGACAACAAATCAGCAAAGTAAAATATCACACACAGTCTTATAGTCTGCCTTTCCTGGATCTGGCCTGCTCCTTGAAGGATCTACCTCTTATTAAACAGTATTCTTTGAACATGTTGGAAAAGTTAGATAGGATGCAACTAAAAAAGAACCTGTCTTATCCTGTCGGGTATGGAAGTGTACATCCTGAACAGAAGTAAGAAATTCCATCACAAGCAAAACTTCCACTGACATCCTCTTTCAATGTGTTTTTCCTGATAAAGGATTTTAGAAATGGGCCCCAAGCCATAAGCTGAAACAATGTAATGTTTAAAGCCAGTAGGGAACAAGAAAGGGGCTGTAACAAGGCAGTTCACACATATTTGAAGTACAGACTATCATTTCATGATGCACATGGCAGTTTCCTTATCAAGGGTCCTTATTGCTGATTCCTAACTTTATTCTGTCACTCAAGTCCATAGGGTGATTCTCTGTGTTGAGTGTCAGAAGTGAAAGCATATTTAAAATCTTATGTGTATCATTCACAAGAAGATTTGAGCATCAAATGTGCTTTTCTTTGGTTTTTTTTTTCCCGTGCTGTAGTAGGCTGTAACGCTGCCACTTCTTGCAGAGTGACCGGTGAGTTGACCTTTCATACTGGCTGTCAGAGTTACAACACAGCGTACATGATTACTGCCCTTCCCCACCCCCCAGAACAACAAGGTGTCCAGTGTGAACCCAGCAGTCACCCCATGTTCTGCGCCTGTAATTTTTTCCTCATGGAGGGCACAGCACAGGCACTGCTTGGGGATTTAAAGAAGACCAGACTGTTTTCATGTGATGTGTCGGAAATGTGTTTCCACTTCCTGATTTCTTTTGAGATACCTTAATGATAAAATAGTTCTTCAGCATGTGACCTTAAAGCACACCCCAAAGGTAACAGGCCTCTGACTTGGCTGGCAGCAAAATGTGCAAGGCATTACCTCTGCAGTTCAGGAGGGGAATACAATGTTGTTTCCTTTGTAAAATCTGTGTTCTTCCTTTTGAGTGCATGTTTTCAGGGATTTAATTGCTTTGCGTCATATTGTTATTTCCCTCCTTCTGTTTCTAATAATTGTATGGAATTTCATGTGTGTGATTAATGTCAGAAATTCAGTGCATTTATATTTTCATAGAGATGGTTAAAAATATATATAGTATTAGTGATTGTTTAAATATACCATAATAGCATATGTAAAGTGGTATGTATATGTCCAGTATGCAGAATTATTTAAAGAAATGCTAGGGTATTGCTATAGAATTGTTAGAGCTCTTTCTTTCATACAGGACATTTGCATAATGAAATAAATAATGAAGTAATAATCTTTATTTGTCAGAACATATAATATTCTGGCGTTCTTAAGTAAAATGATGCAAGAATATTTATGATTTCCTTTAGCCTGTACCTTCACATCTGACTTCAGCCTATAGCTCCAAGTCTTACATTGACAGTTACTGATTTCACTAGTTGTTGCTTTTAAGGATTTTTTTCACTGTTCTGTTCAAAGACTGGAGATACATAGCACTGATAGAAGCAAAATGGACAGTTCAGGACCTGTAAAGGAATAATTTCAGACTTTTGACAAGCTCGGGTGAATTTAGTTTATTAAGTTTGGGTTCACTTCTTTGAATGAAAGCTGTGATCCTGTGTTCTGGGGTTGTAGAGTAACCTTCACACAGATCTGGGACTGTTTTCAAGCTTTGATGTTTGAAGCTGAGCATGTAAATACAATTGTCAGAAATTATTATCTGTACGTACAGTTACAGGGTTTTTTCCTCTCTCTAGGAAACTAGTTTTTTGAACCATAACAGTGTATAAAGAAAAGGAGTTAGCTTCACTGTAAAAATTTCACAAGGAATGGTGGCGAGGTTTATAGATAAACCAAGATTTATTATATGTCATCATTACTTTTAAAATAGGCTTCCTTTTATGTTCTCCTTTTTAGTAGAAACAAATGATCCAATAAAGCCAGCTCTTCCGTGTTGTAGGATAACAATGCATTATGATGTAGAAGTCTGTTTTCATGCAGTGGAACATGTGAATACTTACTGCCTGGTTTGTATTTTTTAAGGGCACGTTCTTTGGATTTTAAAATTAATTTCCTGAAAGGCAGGTTCAAATGAGGCTTGGAAGTAGACAGTACTAGTAAAGTGGGTTTGAGTTGTACCAGAAAGAGCTCACAGACGGATTGTAGTCAGTGTGGTGTTTTGTGCCAGTGGCTTTTACTTATCTTTTTGAAAGAACTTTGAACATAAGCTATTAGGCTAATGAAAGTTTTGGCAGATCAGTTTTGTGCATCCATGTGCTCTTGCCCCATTGCCTAATGCCTTCAGCTTTCAGTCTACCTCAGTATGTGTCCCCGCACCACCATCAACACCTACCTTTTCTCCAAACTATTACTCATTTCTGGACAAAAGGAAATAGGTGTGGTGAGTCCTTAGGAGCTTCCCAAGTGCTAATTGATGCCTGATACACCCACATTACAGCCCTTCCCTTATGGAGGATACTAGTGTGCATCTGTTTCTTTTATTTATCTGTTAATTTTAATGAAATACATAAGAACTCACTCGTTTAAAGGACTTATTCATAGTTTGCCAAACAGTCTCAGCAGTAGTTAAAGCAGATTTACAGGCAACCAATAAAAGGTGTGATTATGTGATACTCACTTCCTTAGAAAACCAGATTAACAAAATAAAATTATCCAAGCCTTCCTGGAGTGGGAAGCAGTACTGTGCATACAAAGCAAGAAGCTGCTGATTAGCAGTGTTATACCTTGCTGGGAGCTGCTGCCTCCACACACAGCTGGATTCTGAGCTCCAGCTGATGCCAGAGCTGGTGTGGTCACAAGAGGATATGAGGAAAAAGGACACTAGAGGTAGAGAGCTGGGGAGGAAAATAAGTTTGGACATTTTCTGTTATCAATAGAGAGCTTTATTACAAAATGAGAGAAATTGGCAGGGACTGAGCAATGCAAAAATAGAAAGCACCAGAATGTTAGTGGTGTGCTATTTAAAAAAGTAGGTTTTGATTTTGTTATTTTTCCCTGAAAAGTATTGTTATATAAGACTATTTATCATGTAACCCTGTTGATTTCTGAATGTCAAAATGAAACAGAAGAGTCTTTGCAAACAGTGCAGAAAGAGGAATCTCTTTCTTACTGCTTGATAGTCTATTGTCCATATACTTGAAGGGGGCATTATCTACAGATTCATCAGATGAGCTGTATGTTCTACTGAATTGTTCTATAGTCTTCATATTTATTTGTTTGGAGATTTACTCTGAAGTCACTGGTATATATCCACAGTTTGTGCAATATACTGAAATATGAAAATGAAGTAACAAGTGCTGGCATCTATATCTTCACCGCATTCTAGACTCATTCTTGTTAACTTGACAGCTTTGCCTTGTCTTGAAATATCTTGACTCCTCTAAAAATAATAATTATTTTCCTATTTTTTTTTTGTTTGTTTGGTTGGTTTTTTTCTCCTTTAGTGGAAGACCAAGTATTCCAAGCTGATTTTCAGGAAATCTGATACAGTACCTGAAGAGCTTCACCAAATGGTACAAGAAAGCTTTCTGACCCTGCGAGAATACAACTGTTTCTTTCAAGATCTTGTAAGGATCAAAGGAAAAGACTTTCTTACTCCAGTGTCTCGTATATTAATTGGAAACCCAGGATGCACTTATAAGTACTTGAACACAAGATTATTTACAGTTCCTTGGCCTACAGAAGGTTATGATATAAAATATTGCAGTCCTCAAATACATGATGCTTGTAAAGCATTAATGAGACTTAATGAATACTTGCATATTGAAGCAGTCAAGGCATTACAAGGACAAAATTTGTTTGAGACCAAAGAAATTAAAGATACTACTGTAATAGATAGGGAGCAAAGTTTTGCTACTTCTCTTACGGAGCAGGGGTCTGTTTCAAAAGATCAAAGCACTATTTGTGTACCGGACGATGACAGAAGTCTAAAGAACAGAACATCTTATAATTTAACTTTATTAAATTATATGGATCCACTACAAATGCTGTACTTGAAACAAGAGCCTTACTTTGGAATGGGGAGCATGGCAGTGAGCTGGCACCATGACGAGAATCTGGTGGAAAGGTCAGCAGTGGCTGTGTACAATTACAGCTGTGAAGGTGAGTGATGGGACTTGCCCAGTCACAGAAATATCTGAAATTTGTGTGTATGTACATAAGCACAGCTGTACGCTGGTCTGGACTTGTCACGTGCTTCTGAATGCATTGTGGTACCTTTTGTATTTAAGCCTTATCTTTATTTCCACTAAAACCTCTACAAAATGTCTGTGTTTCCTGCAGCTGGCTTAGCACTTCTTTTCTAACTGGATTTAAAAATTAGTACAATTAACTCCCTGACTAAGAGCCAGGAGATCAAAATCTGTCAAATACTTTCTTAGGTTAATGTATGTGCATATTTTCTATCCTGTGAAATGTTTCACTGTGGTTGGGATCACCATTTTTATAGTGTTATTTATCATATACAGACTATATTTGCTTTATACTGATTTTACTAGTCTTCTTTCTTAGGAAATATAATTTTCAGTTGGTTTTGAATAGAAGTATTACTCTATTTAGAAATATATGCATTTTGTGTAGGCATGCTGTACTGCTAATGTGTGCTTTATGGAGGACTTGCCAATGTTTTTCTAGCTGGGAAGGATGGACACTGCATTAAAACAACTGTTGTCTGACAGGCTTTGCAGGCTCTTGATTATTTTCAAACCAGTTGCATACTGTATTTTAGGGATGGTGGTGGTAATGGTGCAGTTGAAGTGTCATTAAATATTTCATTTTTAGTTTAAAATACCTGTCCTATTTTTATCTTTATTTAAGAGCAGACATAAGGATTTTTTGCTTGTTTTTTTTCCTAACAATGCTTGAACAAAGGCTCGGATTCTTTAAAATTACTCTTAGTTTATCTAAACATAAGATTAGAATTTAGACACTTGATTTGAATTTTCAAATGTTCAGTTATGTTTCATCATTCACAATGGATTTTTTCTTCTTCCAAAAATCCTGTTATATTTGCTTTAGAACAGGGGAAGAATTTGCATTGACTTCAGTAGGGTTCGGCTAAAGACTGTGATATGAAAATAATAGTTTATACTCCCACGTGCATTCTCTTATTGGTTTTGTTATTAGTTTTGAAACTCTTTGTCACTTTGTAACTTATTGTACAACGGGAGTCATATTATTTACATTTTCCTGGATATAAAACATCAACTGGCTTAGCAAATTGAGTAGAAGAGATTTCCTTGCTGGTAAAAGTGTAATTTTCTTCATGAACTTCTTTCTGTCCTATTTCTCAATGGTGTCAAGTAGATATGTTGTTTGTTTTTTTTTTCCATTGGCACTGTGGAGAAACATATTTTCAGTAGGATTTTAAGTTAAAGGAACCTAAACATAATCTTGAACTAATAATACTGTGTATGAGGATTTATTGTAATATGCTTAAAATGTTTTTGCTTAAACATAAAGTTTGCTTATGGAAGGAGAAAAAAGTGAGTTCCTTTGAGTTCAGAGAGCTATAAATTAACAAAAATGAAAGCTGCTATGTTTATTCATAACTCATCAGTTGATTTTGTTTCTTTTAGTCAGCAAGTTAAATAAGTAAAAATTATAGTGTTTTTTAACTGCTGCAAATTCTGTAGAAGATTTGATTGATGTGGATAGAAAGAAATATTTTACATATGTAGGCTAAAAATTATTTTGATATTCAATTAATGTTTTGATGTACAATTAATGTGTTTGCCAAATATAGGGGGTTTTTCATAACTACACTTAGAATTAAAAGTTTTTTTGGTTTTTTTTTTTTTCTGAAAAGTTTGGAAATGGACATGAAAGCAAAGAAAGCAGGATCTTTCCAGTAAATAAATTGATTGTTCTATCATTAAAAAAACAAAAAAAAAGTGACTACTTGAAATGTTTCTGGTTTTGAATTGCTCAAGGCAGGTTCTTGAGCTTTAGAGGGACTTTCAGGTGCCTGCCATGGCTATGGAGCATCATGGAGAGATGTCCTGCAGTCCTGCTCTATGTGCCAGCAGTTCACTCCCACCTGTGTTCAGGTGGTTGCCATTGTACATCCCTAAAGCAATCACCTGCTTCTTTATATATGGGAGGAAATGGATCCTGTTTATAGCTTAGGAATATGGTTTTGTAACTGAGGTGTTAGTAATTATATCTTGTGTTACAATTTTGTACCCAGTGCTTCCAAGAGGATTTGGCTTTAGAGAAGTGGATTGTCTTTTTACTCTTCTGATTTTCTGTTTACAGCCTTCCAATGCTGGTGGTTATAAGCTCATCAATATTGATAATATTATTCTTTCCAGTTCCATATAATGTCAGTGTTTGGATGGTTTCTGCAGTTCACAAAAGGTTTTAATGTTTCCTATATTACCAGGTCTCCATTGCAGTAAAACATTAGGATCTCAACATCTTTTGGAAGAATATTGCTATATCTTTGTAGAATCATGTCTTGACTTCTTCTTTTCTATAAGTATGTTTAGTTTTTATGCCAGCATCTTTTATTAGTACTTACTCCATTAATTCATTTAGTATTGAATACTCAGTGTAGTGTAAAAAGACTGTCACAGAATCATTAGGGAGTACATAATAAAAAGAATATATGCGGTCAGAATTTTTTTGCTGGAGCTGTTTTTCCTTAGAAGACGTAGATGAGCTGAATCAGTAATTTTCTGGGAGAAAACAGTGATTCTGTGGGAAATGCAAGCACGAATTAAGTGTGTTGATTTTTGTTGGAAGAGGCTTGATTCTCTTTTCTGCCAGGTCTTGCATGTTTGTTTTGTCAGCTCTGAGTTCCTCGAGTCCTCTCTGGTCTCTGAGGCTCTCCAGACTGAGGGGCCGCCTTTGCATGTGGGAGCTCAGGCTTGCAGAGCTGCATGGCTGCTGTGATCCACCCTGCTGCAAATGCAGAATTCCCAGTTGTCAGCTTTGGAGCAGCAGGAGCCCTTGGAGTCAAGCAGCCTTACTGAGCTATGGCAGCTCTGTCAGACTGTTCAGAGAGACACAACTCAGGTTATATGGTTTTATTTTTACTTTCGTTTACATCTTTATGTCAGTGTTTTGTACCTACATACTGGATTAAATAGCATTAAAACAGATACTACTGTAATTGAAACAACTTGTTTTCTTGTTCATTTGTTCATTGTTTGATGCCATAATGAAAATTTCATGTTTGAAACTTTGATCAGTATTAATTGGAGTAGAAGCAGTTTTCAATATGCCAGAGAAGAAGTCTAGACATCAACATAAAAATATTGGAACAAGGTGATAGTCTAATTGGTATCAGTGTTTTATTTTCTTGTTTCCAGTGTAAAACTATTTCAAAGCTACTTCAAATGAAGTACATTTCTAGCAACAAAATAAGGCAAAGATTTTGCTTGATGTTTTTGGTTACATTGCATTAGGTTAAGAGTAGGTCATCAAGTGATGAGAATGCGTGTTCTATTATACTGTCACTAACAGTATTTGGAATTAATTTACTTTCCAGAATTTATCAAGTAACAGGAATTTCAAATTTGAACCAATTCAGCATTTTTAATGACGCATTAGCTTACAAGTATCCTATCACATGGGAGCATGAAAGTAAAAAAATTGTTCAGGATTTTAATACAGTAAGCTGATAACCCATATTTACTTCCTGCTGCAGTTATAAAAGTGAATGGCAGTCCAATAAAATAAGAGCATTTTCAAAAATTGGACTTTATCCATGAAAAGCTCCTAATGACTAGGTTTCCATCAGGTCAATATAAGTTTTGTAGGAAGTTTTATTACTTAGCAGAGCACTAGTTGGTTCTAAAGATGTTCTTTGAAGTAAAGACTTGTTTCAGTTATGAACTTACAGGAGATGGAAAAAAATGTAAAGACTTTGTCCATCTTTTTCTTATCTGGACTTCCCACAGAGAAAGAGATATGATAAGTAGTTTTCTTTAGAGTCTTTACCATATCTCGTTTGTTTTCTTGCTATAAGGCCTACTTGATGTTTAACTCTTGAACTTCTACATGGTTGGCTCTGTCTGCTGACATTAAGGTAATGTTAAAAGGTTTAACAAACTCACTGTTAGTTGCAGTGATGACTAATCTTCAAGGACCTTTTGTTTCTTTTGTAAAATGCTGTTTGTATGTTTTTAGTCTGTGAAGTGAGAAGCAATATCCTGGTGGGTAGCCTAATGATGGCTATTTAATTGAATTTGGAATAAAAATAATTGAGATGCACTACAGATGTATGTTTACCCACCAGGATTAAAAAAAAAAAAAGTCTGAAACTACAAAAGTTGTTCAGCATTGAAGTCAATCTATCTTTATAGTTGACCAGTAACCCTCTTTATGTCTTGCTTAATGGATAAAAGTAATGGAGTAGATGTTTTTTGCAGGATTGAAATAATTTCTAATGTCAATAATATAACAGAAATAATACTTGCTTAAATAATAGAAATGGAATGTAGAAAATTTTATATTGCTTTTAAAGAAATGAGTAAGTGCATGAAATGGTCATGGCTCTAACTTGTAGGATCTGGCCAGTGGGTTTATGTTCTGAGAGTCATAAATTTTTAGTGACCCACTAACTTTCACAATAACAGATTAGAATCTGTGCTGTCTAAAAAGAAATCCTCACTTGAATAGACTGTTGTGGGTTGTGGGGTTTCTTTTAAACATGTTCTTACTGATCAAATACAGCCTCTTCTTCAGAAATGAAGGGATGACAGAATATTGTTTGTTCTTATTTTAGTGCTTTTGTTCCTGATATATGTGGATACAGCATTCCAAACTTGAATTGATAAGAACATTGTCGGCAAAATCTTATGATTTTTGGTTTTGTTTATGTCAGCTGCGAGAAAATATTAAAAGTTAATGGAGTTTAACCTCTTAAACTATAGCTTTTCAGGAATGAAGTAGAGGAAATAACTCTGGGTAGATACTTGTTCTTTCCCATCAGCTTCTGAGAAGGAGAGCATGCTCTGCTTCTTTCACTTCTTTCATGTAACATATATAAATTGGTATTGAAAACACTGATAATTTATGTATTTGTTTAATTGAGGAACATGTACCAAATTTCTTTTACATTCGGGAAAAAATTCAATCAATCTGTAAAAAAATAATATAACAATAGTCAGTTGGATTTAATTTTGGAGTAGATGCTTACAGCCCTTTTTCTTAGCAATGTATTGGCAGTGACTCTATTGTCTTAAGAAATGGTGTGCAAGGTTACATTTAGGATGTAATTTGGCATTACAGTTTGACTGGAATAGAGATCATTTAGGTTTCAGAACATCAAAAAAGTCTCAAAGTCTGGAAGATTTTGGAGCCAAATAGCAAAGAAACCTTTCAAAGCTACTTTTACTTTCTCTGCTCTGGAACAATAACCAAAGTAATTCCAGGAAAAAAAGATTCATATTGTTCTGAACCTAACCCTGACCCAAACCTGATAAGATCAGATCTAAGTGCTGGAACATCTCTGAAATTTGAGCTGTCTCGTTAAAAGCATAATGTTGTGGCCAATTTTCTGCAGCTACATTCTCTCTTTCATGGTTCTGCCATAATTACAGGTTTGATGAGTTATTGTTATGTTGTGGTAAGCTTTTTACTTCAATGCACCATTTTATTTGGGATTCCAGCTTAAAGGTTTTTTGCAGGCCCAAGTCTGTAAATCTCTGCTGACCAGAATTCAAATCTGCACATAGTTTTGTCATACTTCCATTAAATACTTGTATATTTGACCATTTCTGTATGGCTTACTACAGAATAAGTTTATGTTCTTAAGGTGATGGGTATGTGATCCATGATTTTTTCATATGATTTATTCTCAAATACTTATGATTTAGTTGCATCCAAATGTTTTCAATTAAATGGCAGCTGTGATTATATCAATTAATATACAGCATCCAGTCATACTTGAGGTGTCATAGAGAATTTAATGACAACTTATTTTTATGTCAAAGTTTTTCAGTGCTTCTTGGGGATATGCCACAAATGTTAAGGTGTCTATTTTCCCCTTGTTCTCCATTTCAGGGTAGCTTGCATCTAAAAGCAAGTAGCAGCTTGCTTCCATTTGTTACCAAAATAACATGGTTGGAGCAATCAGTTTCAATTGCTGCTGATAATTATAAGGTGCAATACTTGAGAATATAGAGAAAAGGAGACTGTGAGCTGTATTTGAACTCAGTACTTAAGCAATAAAAAATTTATCAAACTGCAAAAAGTAAGTCATTTTAACGAGCACATTCCAAAGGTGCTGGATTTATGAGGAGACCCCAGGAAACTTTGATTGAAATTGCTGTCTCTGATTGTAGTTCTATATTTTATTGGTGCCATATTGTGAGCAGTGCTGCTGCCAAAGTGAATGGGAAGGCAGCATAACAGAGAGAGTTAACCCAGAAAGGTTACTTCTTTTTATAATATCCTTGATGTATTGCATTAAAAAGGCCATGAAAGCCATCCTATTTGCAGTTTTCAGAAAACATTTTTCTTAAATTAAGTTACGATTTATCTGAACAGGGTAGAAAATATGAAAGCCCCTTGAAGAGTTTAGTATTGATTTTTCTGAGTATTTGCTAGCTCTTGTTTTCTCATTTGTGTGCTCCTTGATGGAAGGACCTAGAGCTGCTCCCAAGCCAGAGGATGGGAACTGAAGGGAGAGAACTTGGGGACTAAGAATTTTCACTTAAGAACATTTAGATTGGCTCTTTAATAGGCTTTGTCTCTCTCTGCTTCCTGACTTTAGACAACATTTCATTGACATAATAGTTAATAAATTGCCTTAATTTTCTAAAGGCTGCCCCCAGCCAAACAACCTGCAGTAACCATGTGAGATAAATTACATTAATATTTCAAAAGTGTGAGTTTGCGGACATACTTCGTGTGTGCCTCTTAGAATAAGAGCTATGCACCTTTATTAATTTTTTTTTCAGAATTAAATTAAGACAAAGGTTTTAAAAATTATTACATAAAAGTGTGTTTCAAGTGGACATTGAAATGGACACAGTTACTAAGTTGTGAGCAAGATTTGGGCATGGTGCATAGTTAATTTCTAACTCCTCACTGCTGTTCTGTGCCAACTACTTATTAAAACTTCATCCCTCCTCTGTCAAAATGCACTGTTACTTTAGCTGTAAAACTGTTACACCGTAGCTCCCAAATACCTTGCTATAAATGCTGACTGTATCTTTCAATTTATGCTGCAGTGAAGTAAGCTTATGAAAATAGTTCTGAAGGATTAAGCTCTAAATACTATTTCTATGCAGTGGATTATTTTTCCCCAAGCTCAACACGTTCATGTTGCATAATGATAAGAAAAGTGTTGTGACAAATGTATTGAAGCTTCATTGGCTCTTGCACATGTTAGCCAGCATGTTTGACTAGTAATTTTGAGAAAAGAATGACACAGATGGTTCCAAGATTTGCTTTGTTGGTCTAGACTGTATTTTGTAACCATTATTTCACCTTACTTTGCCTCAGTTTATGATTTGGTGAAATTGCAAGTACATAAACAAATGAAGTTGTTCCCAAAATGCTTTGGCAGTTTATGACTTGAAATTCTTTCAGAAGTTATCTATTGTTATATCAGTGTTGCTGCTTTTTTTGATTTTTTTCTTCCATGTTTGTAGTTTTAGTAATGAAAAAAAATAAGTGATGCTTAACTAAAACTCCCCTTACATGTTCTTAAGACTTCCAGAAAACCTTTGAGTTTTCAAGCCTTGACTTGATTAGCCTTCACTTGGTAGTTAACTTAAAGTTTTCATCTCGGTAAAGTTGGTTGCAAAAGAATTCTTCATCTCATATGGCTATTTTTTTCCTTTTACCTATTGCTTACTTTTGAATTTGGAGCAAATTGAGACTGTAGAATCTTTAAGCCTATTCAGATTGTACCAGTATGAGACATCTTTAAGCCTAAACCAGATTTTGTATTTGTTTCTTATCCGTCCCCTCATTTCTGTGGTCTTTTTCTCTCTCTGAAGATTCAGCCATACAAGAAAGCAATGAACAAGAACTGAAGGGAAGAGACCCAGCTGTTTGGCACGTGGGCTTAAAGGTGGCATGGGACATAGAGACACCTGGACTGGCAGTGCCCCTTCACCAAGGAGACATCTACCTGATGCTTGGTAATTTTAAGGACTAAGAAGTTGAACTTTCTGTTGAAAATAGAGAAAATTACACTACTGTTAAAATAAGTTACCACACCTTCGCTACAGTTAGGACTTTTCTTATTTAGAAAAACATTAAATCTGTCTGGAGTATGTAGTAAATTCCTCCTACTCTGCCTACTTTCAGTTCCCCATTTTGGGGAACTCTTTTTTCGTAATGTTTCTTTCACTTTACAGCTAAGAAAGAAACTGTCTTTTTTCACCTTTTCCGTTTGGTGTGCAGTCAGAATTACTAGTCCAAGTTAGGTTTCAGGCCATAACTAGAATTTCCCCAGATCATGCCAGAAGTTGTGCTGTATCTGTCCCATCCTTGTATTTCTGGATCATTTTTGTATTCTTAATGCGGTTTTTCTCAGCATCTCTTTTGTTCAACTAAGACATTTCTGTTCTTAGCATAGTTTATCAAGTTGTATCATGTTGTTATGTAAGATGTGAATGAATGTCTTAAAGTTTTCTGGTTCCATAGTCCTTGAGGTTTCAATCATTATGCCAATTTGTGGATATTTTATTAGTCACCAGTTTTACACATGACACTTCTCTCCTTCTGCTACTATGTCTATATTCAAACATGCTGCTTTCCAGTAGTGGGATTATACTAAGATTATAATGAACACTAAGATCATAATGAACACAGCTGTCTTACTCCAAGAATGTCTCAATGTCTCAGACGTAGAGGATTAAAAAAAGAAAATTAAATTGAGTTAATTTGCTTGAGCAGCTGAGCTCACGTGCTAAGGTTTATCCATTGAAAGAAATGAAGCGAGAACTGTTGCTAAGGTTTGTTGACATGAAATCTGCTGCTTTCTCTTTTGGCTTCTGTTTCTCTTCATTACCATTTTTGTTAAAATAAATTTAGTTGTATTATAAATCACACAAAAAGAAGAGCAAGGGTCTGACAACACCATGTTGACCTGTTTAGTGTCTTGGCTTGACAGACATCATCTTTGAAGATGGAGAGCACTTGCAGAACTCCCTGCCCATGTGATTGTGACTTGGAAGGTGTATTCTGTCAAGTGTCCCTACAATGACTTGTCACACTGCCAACTTTATGAGCAGAACAGTCTTTTGAACTTTACCTTTCACAGTTTATGTACTAAAAAAAATACCTTTATAAGCCATCATAAACAGCATCTCCCATTTCTTGTTCTTAGTTATCTCATCACACGTTCTGTGCTGTCATCAGGGAGGTGTCGTGTAAAAGTGCTGGACTAACTGAGCTCTCAAGTAGGTTCAGACATGGAAAGATCAGGTGTTAAGATGTGAGATCCTTTGGCAGAGTGGTCTGGATGTGCCTCTATTTTTTTAAGGGTATAAAGTAGAGGCCTAGAGGGAAAGAGGGATAATGAAAATGAAGTTTAAGTGGCAGCTAAACATTCCTAGAAAGGTCATTATAATCTATTTTTGTGCAATAGCAGTTAGGGCGTCAAGTAAACTTCTTATCTAATCCTTCCTGACTGGAAACTTTGAGCATATAGAGCAATGCTGGCCAACAGATTCAGAAAGTATTTAATAAAAGAAGGGGACTAACTGCAGTATTTTTATTGCAAAATACTGTAGATTGTATTTGATGGAGTTACCAGATCATAAGGGTGTTTTTTATTCCCTAGTGGAATTTATATTGTAACTAAAGTATTTTCAGAGATTCTATATGAAGGGTAGATCAGAAAGTTAGTTTATTTAATGAGTAACATCATGAGCATGTTTAGATGGAAACAAAGGATATATTAAACATTCTTTTGAAGATGATGTGCAAATCACTTTCTTATTAATACTTTTGAAGAGCTACAGATTTGAGCTCTGTAGTCCAGGTGTTTTTTTAATCTCTTCTACATTTCCATAGTCTTTGTATTTCTTTTCAATTACTTGGGAAAAAAAAAAATAAATTACTCTTCTAAATAGTATTATAGGGTATTCTCAAAATGACCCTTTTATTAGGTTTCTTTGTGTAGCAGATCTGCCTTTATCATTCTGACTTGGAGTGAAAGATAATATAAGGAAACATATATAGTCTTAGTGTATTTTTTACTATTCAGATTTTTTGCACTAACTTTTAAGAGGGGGCAACTTGAGGATGCCATCTAAAAGACTAAGTATGAAAACCAGTAAAACAAGAAACTTGGCAATAATTTAAAAAAAAGAAAAAAGAGAAAAGGATTCCTTTGTCTTATGCTGTTGTACATGCTGTATTCCAGAACCTCATTTCAATAAGCAGAATCCTCCTACTGGTATTCTGTTAAAAGCAAAGACATCTAAATGCAAGACGTTGAGAAAATAGATCATGGAAGGGTCTTGCAGCTGGTGGTGGTTCATGTGCAGGCACGGATTGATGGGGCTGGGAGGATTGGTTGTGACCAAACTGACTCATCCACTCCAGCACAAAACCCAGCCACTCTGTAGGTCTGTTCTTGCAGTTGTGGGAACGGTGTAGTGTTACTGCTTTATATGAATGTTGAAAATGCTGAAACATCACATCTAGTATGTTGCTTATAATTTAAAAGTCAGGTCCTATCAATTCCTGTACCTGTAATACCACTAGTATTTCCTGTGGTACACACAAATCTGTATAAGAAAGTGTGGTAACTGGATATTTCTTATAATAACATGCAATTATAGTAACTTGTAAATCAAGATCAATGGGTATGGAAAAGTAACAAAAAACCCCCGTTTTTTTCTTTTTAGCATTTCTAGTAGACATTTAATAATGTTTCTGTTCCTCTCTTCATTTGCTTTATAAATGTTTTTTGTTATTCTGGGGACAAATTTTGTAAAATGTCTTATAATTTAAATTTACATCTCCCTTCTCCACAGCCCTTTTCAGATGAAATCATAAGCCATAAGTTACATGTATTTTAATACTAAACATAATTTGATCACATCCTTTCTTCTTTTAAGCTACGAGAATAATATAATTGGTTTTTGGTTGTTTTTTTTTTTTTTGGGTAAAACCAGCAAAAACTCAAAATTACTTTCAGTAAGACAGATATTTTAAAGTAAGTTTTCAGGCTTTCTTTAATATGAAGAACAAAGTCTGCTGAATGGCTGCAAGTCTGCTGCTTAAAAATTCAAATCTAAACTTTATATCAGTCATGAAACGGAAACACTTTAGCTCAATTTAGAATAATATATTGGTCTGCAGAGGAAGTGCACACTGAACCCTGCTGTCTCAAGTACACAGTCAAGGGGTGTCTAATATGAAATGTGTTGGGTGCATGCAATAAATCCAAAACGCGTGGAGGTGAGCAAAGGGCCCCATCTGCTCTGTCCTAGAGCATGCTTAACTAGGCTTTCATGGTCCCACTATTAAATTGGAATTTTTCCCCTAATCTTTGAGTTAGACATGACCAGATTTGCAAGCAGATTTACAATTTTCACTAATTTTCCTACCATGACTTCAAAACATATTTAACAAAAATACATTCTGGACTCATTCAAAGGCAGATTTACTTTTCTGCAGCTGGTTCCCATAGATCAAACTCTTGCTTGAAGGTTAGGGTTTTAAAACAGCATGAAGATGAACTTTGAATCTTATACCACTCCCCACCCCCAACAAATTATAGTTTGAGAAGCATCAAAAAATTATTTTCATGACCAACCAGAAGCAGGTTGTGCACATTGCAGAGGTTGGCTTGTGGTTAAAGATGAGTATTTAATGGAAATGCTTCCACATGTATACACTCATTAAACTATTTCTAGATATTTAATCTGCTTCTATTTTCACAAACTAACTTGAACCCTATTTGCTCTCTAGCATCTTGAATGTGTTGGTGCTTTTCAACTCCCTTTTTTTTTTTGAGTCCACATTTAATCCAAATGGTATATTCCCTACTATTAAGACTTAGAACTCCAGGAATGTATTTATCATTACCAAACTTTGATTGTGAAGTTTGACAATTCTGAGGGTTTTTTTTTCTTTTTTTTTCTTTTTTTTTTTTTTTTTAAATTTTTAAAATTTTTTTTTTTTTTTAAACTTTTAATTAATTCTGTTTTATTTGTCATGGTTTTCTTGTTTCTTAATGGTAGCTAGGAAAATGAATAGTGAAAGTCCATTTCACTTTTGTTTGTAGATATTTGTAGTGGTTAGAATATAGAAGATTTTGATTTTGGTACTTTAAACACCACTGTACCTTTTATTTGCTTCTTGAAATAGATGAAAGGAAACTGTTTAAAAAGTTCAGAAGTAACATTTTAGAGAAGACAGAAAAAATTATTTAAATCCCTGTTGGTAATTCTGGGAGCCATTTTTCATTGTGGTTTGTATTTTCCTGGGAAATACTTTAGTTTCAAGTATTAACTTTAGGCCCTTTAGCTCCCACTCCTTTAATGACTGGCTAAGAATTTATCATCTTTCTGCCTTTTATTTTTTCTGTTGCCAATAGTCTGCAGTGACACGGGCGTAGTCATTGTTCCTCTCAGAGTGCTTTGGCTCTGCAGCTCACTGATAATTAGGCCAGTAGTAGAATGTGAATTAAGTGTATGCATGTTATTTCACTGTTTGCACACAACTATCCATTAGTCTGTTCTTTTGGCAAGGGCTGTGTAAGCACAGGGTCCAGTGCTGCTGGTGGAACCCAGGTTATTCAGCTGTCAGAAGCCCAGAGTGGACAAGAGCAGGCAGGGACTGAGAACTTTTTTTGAGAGAACAGGGAGGAACTGGCAGTAGTTTGAAGGAGAGGGGAGGACTGTGCTGAGGTTCTGTGCTGGAGGGATGTATTTTGAGAAAACAAGAGGCAGAAGACCCCAGATGTCAGTGTGGTGCAGGGAGAGGCAGACCTACCATGTGAATTTGCCTCCACAATTAAAAATTGAATATGCAACATTCAGATCCCAAAATGTATCTGCTGTCTGTCAATAACAGGAAAATCAATGGCAAATTTTACTGATGGGGGTCCCACGTAGAGAATAATAGCCTGCATTCTATACTGAAGAGTCTCTGTTTTGGTTTTGCAGAACCTCAGGCGTCAGTGCTTAGTCCTGTCAAACTGAGGCTGGCCCCTTAAGAGTTGTTTTTTACTGAACCCCACAAGAGCACTATGGTACTTCCAACATGGGTGACCAAGAAATGAAACAGCCTTGGTTTGGCTCTAAAAACTAAAATAGTATTCTGGGTGTAGTGTTCTGTATCTGAAGAAAAGCTTTTAATGCCAGATGGACAACAGCCAATTTAACAAAGAGTGATTTTTCTTTTCAGTTAATATATATTTAGGAGAAAAAGGAAGCAAATCTTTGTCACAATCTTTTAAGACCTAAAATGTATTTTTTAATATGCTTTGAGGCATGCAATCACTGAAGCTTCAGCTATTTTTGTACAATTAGAGTTTTAGATTAATTGTAAACTCTTAAATTAAAATTACAGGCTTCTTTCTGAGATTCATAAAGGATTAGAGACAGTTGGAAGCAATTCCAAGGTGGAGCTCTGCAATGAAAAATTTGCCAAGGGTTTAAATAAAGGTGCAAATCAAACTGTAATAAGTCTAATTCTATGGTTGCTACATGCAACCACTGAGAATGGGCACTGAAAGGGGTAGTGGAAGTGTTTTGTTTCATGACACAATTCTTCTTGAAGGTGATGGTGGTATTTAAATATTGCGATGTCCAGAGATGATAATGTTCTGTGGCCTTTGCAAAACTGGGTTCTGTGCAATTTATCCTTATATGTATCTATAGGAAACAGGTTTTTATAAGTTTTTTGGGGGGTTTTTGCCTTTTTTTTTTTAGAGAACATCAGTATTTTTTAGTGTTTTTGGGGAAAGAGATTATAACTTCCAAATAGTCTGTTTAGTCTTCTCAGCAGTCTAGATTCAGTAGTTTCCTCAGCTTTGGAGGAATTAATTTATTTGAACTTCCCCTATAAGAGATGGGAAAGTGTCACTCCTAAACTGCATAGGAGAAAACTAGTGAAATAGGTAGAAATATTTCTGACTCTTGGATAGTGAATAATTGTTGTGCTCTGCAAAAAATTGGAGCTATGTGACTGAATTCTCTAAGCATTAAAGCAAGAAAAGTAGTGTACTTAATTCATATTCAACCAGATTAACTTTTATTAAGTAATTTTTCCCTGTGCTTAACTGTCCCTAGATGATCTCAATATGACGCATCAGCACTGTGTTCTGGCTGGTTTATCACCTCGGTTCAGCTCAACCCACAGGGTGGCAGAGGTAAGTATCAAAATTGTTTCACTGTTTGGTCCCTCTAAAACCAGGATCCATGCATGCAGCACCGTGGTGTCTTATCAGGATCAGGATTTGCGTTATGCTTATGACTCAACTCTTTCCATCAACAACTGTTGTTTATTTTTGATTGAGATGTGCTTGGTTCTGCATTGGTAGTTGGCCTTAACTCCAAGGCAGGTTTATCAGATGAGAGTGTGCTGCACCACCACCTCATGTGTTGCTGATGAAATAAAGCAGAGAAATACAAATTTTATGAAGTGGCTATATAAGTATTTTTATTCTATCTTTATAGTCTTCAAGAGGAACACTGGAATACATACTTGGACAATGTGAACTGGCACTCCAGAATTTACAGACTGATTCTGATTCAATGGCTTTGTCTTTGAAATCACTGGAAGCTGCAGTGGTGAAGCAAGTAGAAGAAATACATAACGAGGTGAGATGATCTGCACTGAAAATTCTTCAGCCAGGTCTGAGCAGTGCAGTCTCCTCATGGAGTTAATGCCATGAAGTCAGCTGCTTACAGGGCAGTGCTTTGTACGAGTTTGCATTGTGGCTTTTATGACTTTTTTACTTGGGTGCAAGAATTTGGATTATCATGGAAATTTTCACTTTCCTTCTTAAGATCCCTCTGCTGGTAAAGTGAGAGAAGTTTCACAAAATACTACACCAGAACTGACAGTGTGGTGGTCAAACAGACTACTCTAGCACTTCTCTAACAGAAAAGAAAAGGGATTAGAGGATTAGAGGGACAGGAGCAGCTACATTTTTTCAGTCATTCCTCCCTGGTTTTTGTTGAATCTGGTTTTTGCATAATGCCATGGGTGGCAGAATTGTGAGTGTGGACTCTAAAGTATGTTCTGAAGAAATGGAAATAATTGTTAGGAACATATTTAGGCAGGGCATTTAGTGCTACAAAAATGCAAGTGTATTAATGCACTTTGGGAGGATTCTACTGAGGCTGGCAGGGCTTTCTTCCTTGGAACTGTGCTGTATTGCTACCAAGATAAATTAGAAGCTGTGCATAGGTCATTTGCACTCAGATTAGAATTTGTGTAAAATGTTTAAATTGCTGTCTGCTGAGGAATATAATACTGTGTAGTCTACTAAAACTTTGTAGAATGCATTTTTATCTGTATTGTGTTTACAGCTGGTAAAATGGAGCATAGTGTTGGCAAAAGATTTTCGCCCTTGACTTTTACCAAAACAGCTCCTAGCGCAATTTAAAGAAGTCTGATGCATGCAGGGGTTTACAAAACATTAATCAGGCTCAGTCCATAAAACTACACGCATATGTGGTTTGCACAGCAAGGGCCATGGGCACAGCTGGTGTAAATTTGCACGGGTCCTTTAACATCAAAGCCATGTGCTGTTTACATCAGGTGAGAGAGTAGCCCCTGGTGTTTGCAGTCACCTGAATAATTTTGCAATGTGACATACAGGGATGTTTCCTGTTACACATATGGGATATACTGTAACAGCAATCCTTGTTTAACTTGTACATGTTGTGCACTTAGTAGACACACTGGATCTATATTTAATTTGAAAAGAGGCTACCCGTTCACCTATTTTACTATTCTTTTCTCTTTTTTTTTCTTATTTGTTTATCCCAAGGTCAAATCTTCACTTGCTATTAGAGTGCTACTTAAATGCCATTTATTGTTGCACAAATAGACAAAATTTCTAGAGGCTTAGCTCTGTGATAAATGCCTATTTCTTTTTCAAACATCACTGAGCTGAAAATATAAAGACCTGTGAAGCTAATGCCACTTTTCTTGCATACAAAAGCTCCCTACCTTCCTGTATAATAAATCTTTGTCTTTCCAGGCACTAATACAGGTTTTAGGTTCAAACTTTACCAGGCAGGCAGAAGAACAAGACCCTGTTTCGTTTCTTTAAAGAATCAAACTGCTTGCTGATAAAAATGAGACTTTCATTTCACTCTCTTATTTTGTTAGCAATTTTAAAAGCAAAATCAAAATAGCACTAAAATCCAAATTTCCACAGGATTAATGGAGAACTTCCACCCAGTTTCCCAATTTTGCCTGTGTATTTCTGATATGCAGCTTTCTGTGCTATTCCTAAAGCTCCTTGTGATTTTTTTTCCTCTTCCTCTGAACCAGAGGTCATGAGCTTGAAATGAGACAGTATATAGAGGTGATGATATTGTTGTATTTTATTTTTAAATATTGTCATAATTGAATTTCTTCAGTTTTAACTCTTATAACTAGATGCAGCCATTCTTCTTGGTTCTTTATCTTCCTGAAATGCTGCAGGTTCATTCATTTTACCCCCTTGCTGCTACCTCCAAAGCAATCATCAGAGAACATTAACCAGAACAGAACCATCACACTACCAAGCTAAAATATACTAGTTTTGCAGATTCACAGTCTGTGCTGAAATTAACTGCTCTGCCAAATGAGGCCTGGATGAATTATCTGTGTCTGCTCGAGGGAAAAAGCCTAAGAGTGGGTCTGAAAGAATGAGGAATGATTCTGTGTCTTCACTTTTGTACTCCCGGGCAGGAAAATTGACTTGCTGTGCTGATAAAGTGTGTTTGAACTGAGGATCAGAAGCATAGGTGGAGACTTTGTTTTTTTTCCAGTTTTGTGGTGGGCAGAGAAACCTCTAAAGGAGTATCTGGGGAGTGTCCTTACTTGATGTTAGATTTCCCAGAGTTCATTTGTCAGGGCCCTGTCTTGGATGTCTTGACAGAGGTATTCCTGTTGAAAAAGTAAGATGCTAACCTGAGGAGGATTTTAGCATCTCTAGTGGGCAGCCAGGTGGAAGTTTAATATTTCTTTAAACCTAGCTTTGTTGTCATGGTCTTCCTCACTACAACAGCCTTCAAAGGAGTATCTGAGTAATTGCAAGGTATGTGCTGTGTGTTATATGTGAGTCACTTTGCTCCCAGTGTGTACTTTGTAGTTCTAAGCAAAGATAACTTTAATTAAGGGTGTTCACGTGCAGTTGGTCTGTGTAGCTCATGGCCTTGCAGTCTGAGCAAACACTTCAGGCTGTAGGAGGGTGAGCAGATGTGGTTACCTGGCAGCTGTGGAGTACCATAGCCTGCCAGCTCACACACAGTCACCAGCAGATTGTTGTTTGGTCAGGAATAATTTATCCACAAAGAAATGATCTTGCACAATTCTCTGAATGGGAACCTCTTGCTCCTATGAGTACTTTCCTCCTGCTTGGCTTTACTAAACATTTCCTAAACCCAGCTGCTGAGTACACCCCAAACAGAGCTACAGGGCACCTGGGGAAACCCACTGGCAGCTCAGTTCTCTTTAGAGGAACTAAATACTGCTGGACACGTCATGTGAATGCTCATACATGTAAAAATAAAACTGTAGAAAATATCTTCACCAGCTCGTTCTTAACATTTCAAAGAAATTTTTTCTTGCTCTGACTAATGCAAAATCTGCTAATGGTTCATGTTGGTGTGAGGTATTTTCAAGGCTTCTGTACTTGCCAGAACCAAACTAACATTCAGATGTTCTCGGTGTAGTTAAAAGACCAAAGGAAGCCTTCTTCGTGTCATGGGATTATGTTGAAAATATGGCAAGTTTCAAACTAGGGACTTAAGTTTGAAAGGAAAGGGTTTGTTCACATCAGGGTATGTGCTGAACTGTGATAATCAAATCCTGATTACCATGATTAAAACTAGAGACTGCATTGGTAGCCCTGTTGCTGGTGAGGTACAGTCACTTTTGCCTACAGCCAACCTGTTTTTATGGCAGCAGTAGATAAACTGAGCTTGGAGAATGCACGGGGAGGTAGAAAGGGAGGACTGGCTGAGTTGAAGGGATGTGGTGTTAGACACCGAGGTCACAGGTGAGAAAGGGAGAGGTGTAGGCAGCCAAAGGAAGGTTAAGATGTTTTAGCACATCACAGTGGGCTGACAGCCTGGTTGGCGGCTCCAGTATGGCAGAGAGAAAATATAGATCACCTTCATGTGTAGCATTTAATAACCAGTACTTTTAAATAATTGACTGAGGAGCATTGCCTCACAAAATGTCAAATGCTGCTGTTGGCCTTTTACTACCCAGTATTGATAATAACCTAAAATTGGCCTTCAATCATTGCTTAAAGGACAACTTGAAAATATGTTGAGATTAGACGTATCAGGCCTGATTCTGAGCTTAGTTGCACAGATGTAAGTCATAAGTGAAAATCAATTAGGAGATGAAAATTATTCCTCAGACACTCAGCCTATATATTTTTATACATAGATGTGTTTAAGCTGTGTCCTCTTCAGCCATGTAAAATACTTTCTAATGATAACTAAAGTTAGTTCTTGTGTGTGGGAGTCTCCAAATTAAAACCCTCTCGTAAAATCCTTAGCAAGAGCTGTTAACCTGAGAGTTTTGTCACAAAAGATGAATATTCTCTGACTTCCATTCCAGTAGGGCTAGAAATGAGCTTTTTGTGTCTCTCCAGTATTTACTGTTGAGGATTTTTATTGGTACAGCTTCTCCTGTGCATGGAAGGAGACAAGCAAAGAGGAGTGAATTCCTGCTGCAGAAAAAAGTTACTACAGGAGATAAATCATGTCACCCTTGCCTCATCAAGATAATTTTCTTTCTCAGAATCAGCAGTTATCTGTTTGGAGGTCATAGTTCTGAGCAGACACTTGTCAAGCAGCTTGGTGGCCACCTTGGAGGGTGAAACATTGTTTTTTCTCCCCAACTCCAATTTATTAACTCAGGTTAGAACTTAACAGAGATGCTGTGAGAGGAATGCAGAGCAGGGTTTGGTAGCTGTGTGAGATGGCAGTCCACATCATTAAACAGCCTCTCAGTGCAATTAGGTACACACTGACCTCTGATGAGAGCAGCTAATCCTGCAGAAAATGAATTAGCTTGTCGCTATACTTTATATCTTAGACCTAAAAAGTTACTCTTTTGTGTTAAATTATATGTATTTTGTATGGGATCAAGATACATTTAAATTTTGGCCAATATGCCAGTCTGCAATTAGAGTGAAATTACATAGATTATTGCAACAAATTGATTTGACTAATAAAAATCAGATTGACTGAAATATATCTGTATGAGTCATATTTTAACATTGATTTTAATAAAAATATTTTTTTCATTAATTAATGGCCTCATGATTAATTTAATGGCAGCTGTTTGCCAGACATCACATGGTAGAGGCAAAAGACTGCAAAAAGAAGTGTAGAGAAAAAAAAAGCAATTCTTAAAATCCTAATTGAATAATGATGTGTTTAGCTTTTCCAAAACTGCATGCACTATTTTTTTTTAAACCAAACCATAACTGAGTCCTTCATACCTTGTTAATGTTATAGAGGAAGCAAAGTTTCCTTCAGCTTTTTTTTTTCTTTTTTTTTTTTTGGATGGATGTCATCAAACTGTGTTAAAAAGCCACTGTCAGGATTTTTAAAAAAGATTTTAAGATCTGTGTCTGCCAACTAGTCATATTTTACTAACAAATTTGCTTTAATATTCTTTTTATACATTGAAAATGTAAGTTTTTTTATCACAATATTTAATGTATTGACCAAACCTTTAGTTAATGTTAACTGGACCACTTTCTGAATTCTGTAGCTGTTCAGTTTTCTGTTGCAGGAAAGGGAGTGTTAGGTGACAGCTTTGGGCAGTTTTCTTTATTCTTTCACCTTGGTAGGTTGTCTTTGTTTGCATCTTCAGAGCTGAGCAGGGATAAACAAATCTTCTTTGTGGTACAAATAATGATTAAAGTAGCTTTGAACTCAGTATGAAACATAACTACCACAACAAAGATAAATATGGAATTCTGAAGACCAGAACTATGGATTACTGTTAAAGAAAAGCAGCACCTCTGGTACCTGGGCTGCCTGGTGAAGGATGGGAGGCTGTGATTCCTTGTGTGCTGCCCTCCCATTCCGGAGCAACTGGGCTGCATTCTATCAGTGTTATTACTGCAAGTTTTCCTCAATCTTCTATGAGTGGAGCAGTTTGAAACCTGTGGTGTTAATCACACTAAGCCAGAGTTGGTGCATATTTGACTGGAATTTTTAATGTTTGTTGTACGTGTACAGCATGTGAAA
>VWZN01000684.1:0-67911 GCA_013396955.1 Regulus satrapa | reverse complement strand
AATATTTAAGCAATGTATTTTTCCTTTGCGTGTGAGCTGAACAACTGTTGATGTTGGGTTTTTGTGTCTAGAGTGATACAAAAGTCAGTCTCAGGGGCTTTTTGTGTTTTTTGTTTTTTTTTTTTTTTTTAGGTTTTCCCCTTGTTTATTAAAGCAGATATAAAGAAGAAAAGAAAGTTTCAAAAATTACCCCTGGTTCTGTTAATTGTAATTACTCTTCTGTCATGGCAGAGTATGATATTGCAGGAAGTTTAACCCAGTGTCTTCAAACCTGTGGGCTTTATTTAGTATTTTTGTACATTATAGCAAGCACACAATTTTATCATAATGTTTATTCTTGGCATTTCTTTCCCCGAGGATAGTTTTACTTAGAGCTCACTCTTGTGATGTAAATGTTAAACCTTTCATTTGAATGACATTCTGATAAAACATCACATTTCCCACAATATTACCTCATGAATTTATGAGCCATTAAATCTGAAGCAGTTTAACCAATCTTCCCTTTTTTTCTTCCCCTCCCTTGAAAATATGAAGGCTATTCATATGTTGGAAGTTTTTTTTTAAAAGTCATCCAAGATTAACACGTTATCACCTGCAACATCAGGATAAATGCTTGCAGAATTCAAAGGGAGGGTTACCATTTGAAAAAAGACTGTACAGGCTTTGCTTTCTGGGTAAAGAGAAGGCTGAAAAGCTGAAATCTCATGTGATGAGAGCAAGTCTTGCTGTAGCTGTTCTGTTCTGAGATTCAGTGGAGAGACAATTTGTCTCTCAGGGTCTGATATCCTGCAAACCGTGCAATCTGACATTTATTTTAGCCATGAAAATCTGTAGCCACCACACCAAATCTGTAAGAACTGCAGAAGTCTGACAGTCTTTTTTTGGTTATTTTGTTTAAGGTTGGTTTGTGTGAGAAAAGTAAAATGTAAATCAATGAAATGATTTTTGTTTGTGGAATGAAAAGTAAACATATATGGCTACACTTGCACATTGAATTTTTGAAGGCTTTTTTAAACATATCTAATGTTCCTCAAAAAAGAAAAAAAATTTTAAAAGGCCCTTATAGTGCTATATGGTGTGAATTGTATTTCCTGCTTTGACAGTCCATTTAGCAATGCAGCAATGTATTTATATGGCAGTTGGCCTTAATAACCTTTATTGACTTTAGTGGGAAAGAGCCAAGACTGGCATTATTAAAATGTATCCATTTCATTGCAGTATAAAATCACAACATATATAATTATGTTAGGTGGGCTAGGCTCCATTTAATCCCACCTTTTTATGCAGGAATTTGGCAAGACGAAGGAAAGCGTGGAACTGAAAAGTAGAGAAAAGTAGGAGCAGCTTGGAGCTACATTTCACAGCACAGCTGTGTGCCTGCAGTGAAGGGACTACTTAAAGGAATGAAGCACACAGATCTTGAGGAAGTAATTTCTTAATGGGAGAACTGAATCACAAGGAGTTGTTGCACCGTTCGTTTCATTTTGCAGCGTCTTAAAGCAGGGCTGATGGTAGTGAAATGCAGCACACCTTTTGATTTGTAGTAGTGCAAAGGCAGAAGCGTGCACACTGGCTTTTGTGAGAAGAACAATCAAATGGCCTTTCATGCAGACTGGTATCTTTCTGCACAGCTTTGGTCTTGATTTGTAAAACTTTTTTGAAACTATCTTTGGTCTCGTTGTTACTCAAATAACAGGCTTTTTATCGGTTTACACAACTGAATTAAAATCAGAGAGCAAGGCTATTTTATTGTGAAGTTATTTTTCTTTCCTTTTTGAGGTCTATTTCATTATTTGCTCCTATTGCTCTATATGAAATATGCCATAGTTTCAGCTATAAGCCACTATTGTCAGGGGCTTACAGCCTGACAGTTAGAATTGAGTCTATGCTGAAACTTGAGCTACAAAATCTCAGCCCAGAGCCATTTTTTTTTTCCCAAATTAAAGCAAGGGTTTAAATATGTATTTAAATCAAGAGCATTTCAGTTCCCAGATAACCATGAAAAGCTCTAACAAAATATATGCTTTTACAAGGAATTCTCCTAGCTTTTGTAGACTTTGGCACTTTAAACAACTAACCAATTATTTAAAAAAAAAATAGATAATGGGATCACAAACAGGCTGGTTGGTTGTTTAGCTTCCTTCAGAAATTGCATAGCAACTTAACTGACACTTGAATTGGTTTGACCTTGTCAGCCAAAATTCCAGGAACTCTGCGGTATTATTTTAATTTCTTTTCTGGTTTTCCCGTTGTGCTCAGATATTGCAGTGCCACACTTATTGGAGGGCCATGTGGCGATGGGTGATCGGATTTGCCTAATGAGCTGTGAAATGTAGGTACAACATGGCAGCTAGAAGACCCACATTTTACCCATATTTATTGTATTTATTGTCTTTTGGGCCTCTCCTTATCTGTTTCGGCCAGAGCCTTTAAATAAATGTATTTTTGGCAGATTATATTTTATGTACACTGGAAGTCAGATGTTTCTGGAAATGTATCTTCTATCTCAAACAGCAACAACAAAACCTGATCCTGTAGATTTTTTTTTTTTTTTTCCTGGCAATGATTTCTTTGACCCCAATATTTTTAGCTGTCAGAAATGGGAGAAAGGATTTAGCATTGTCTGTAGTAGAATCACAATGAAACTGTTTAAAAAAAAAAAAAAGTAAAAGTTGTATTGCACATCTTTGAGGAAAAAAATTATTTACAATTCTGAGGGAATTCAGACTTAAGCTTCCAAAACAACATGTGTGCTGAAAGCACAAAAGACTGTGTTTATGATTCTCTTTGAAGTGTTTCTGCAACAGGATAAGGAAAATTTTAGAAACTGTCTGATAGTGTTCAGGGTAAATACTTAAACCCCTTTAGAGAATTTCACACACAGATACTGTGCAGCAGAAAAAAGGATACTTATGTTTCCTAAAGCTGCTACAGCCTACAGCTTTGTACTTAAAGACAGAGGTGTTGAATAGAATTCTTCTGAGGATACATCCAGTGACAATATCTACAGGAACATCAGAGCAAACCAGTGGATAGCACTTTCTGTTTTTAACCCTTACGTGAGCCGGTGGAGATGTGAGCTGCGTTGATATGAAGCACTATAACATTTCAGTGTTAGAAACTGGAATTGTTCAAAGGGCAGCCTGCCCCCTGCGCCGGCATTCCGGGAGAATCACACTGACAGCACTGAGGTTCTGCTGTACACTGGCACAAGCCAGGAGAAGTTCAGGGCCACATTTCTGCATTTCTGGTTGAGTCCCTGTCCCCGTGGCAGGGTCCTGCCTCTGCCCTCCCCTCCAGGTGGAAGGATTTGCACCTGAGCTCCAAGTTTCACACTTGTAGGTGTTTTTGTGCACGCAGCTGGATCTTGGTCCAGCTGCAGGTTTGGATAACTAGAATTCTGTTGTTTTGTGCTTTATTCTCCCTGTAACAGGGCTTCTTTCTGTGGTCCTCACTATTATTATACTCTTGGCTGTATACAATTGTGTGTTCTAAACACCTGTGCTTGCCTGTAAAATGCCATGAGTTCTGTGCTCATGTTTCAGGCATGAATGCATATACCTCAATCAGCAGAAATCAGATTTGTTCTCCCAAAACCTTGGATGGGTATACACTGGAATAACAAAAGGTCTTTGCATCAGTAGTGTGTTTATTGAGGCTTATTATCTTCTGTGGAAATAATGATGCTGTAGTATTGAGCTACTGTTTTACCTGTCTCACTATCCTTTGCAAAGTCTTTCACAAGGACATGGAGTGTCAGGAGGAGGGGGAATGGTTTTAAACTGGCAGAGGGCAGGTTTGGTTTGGATATTAGGAAGAAATTGTTTACTGTGATGCTGTCAAGGCCCTGGCACAGGGTGCCCAGAGAAGCTGTGGCTGCCCCATCCCTGGACGTGTTCAGGGCCAAGTTGGACGGGGCTTGGAGCAACCTGGGATTCTATAAAGTGTCCCTGTCCATGGAAGGGGGGATTGGAATTAAATTGTCTTTAAGGTACCTTACAACCCAGAAGATTCTATTATATGCTTTAATGTTCTCAGAAATCTATTTTCTAGTAGAAAAACTTAATAAAAGACCATATTTACAGACCGGCTATAGTATTTCTTGAAAATAAATTAATATTTATTTTTAGAATTTATTCTATATGCTATAGAAATTGATTATTTATTACCAATATTTAAAATTATTTCTAGTTCTTATTTATTCAGTCCTAGAAGTGATCAGATACAGAGCTTATGGATTTGTGTTTGTGTACATATTTATGGACATGCTACATAGAAAAATAAGGATTTGGTTTGGTGTAAAAACTGTGAATTACAGTGGTTTGGCAGGAATAATTTGTACTGTGATTGTTATAAACTAGAGTAGGTCGTGATTTTGAATGAAAGTGAAAGCAAATGGCAGTATGACTAAAATGTCACCATCTACATCACTGTGTTTTTTTTAATACAGCTAGTGTTGCTAAATGTGGTTTTATTGCTATTGTATTTTAGTGGCTCTGTAACCACTATAAAATAGAACACAGCTGCTTTACTGTCCAAATGGGTTTGGTAGGCAAAGGAGGTGACCTCTTCTGAAAAGCTGCTCTTTCTGCATTGATACCTTTTCCTTTCTATCTGATCATCAGTCCTGTTAATTCCTAACAACATCATGGGTGAATAGTATTTTTGTAATGTGCTCTCCAACAGCTACTTCATCTTTGCTCAAAATTGCAGCTTTCATTTTGTACATAAAGAAATATAACTTGGCTTCAGGAGTTGCTATGGAGAGCATTATGCCCTGATGAATTAGGTGCTAATTCTTTTACTGACCCTCAGTTTAACTTGTGCAAGTAACTTAGGTGTGGTTTTCAAAATCAGTCTGGCAATCAAAACATTGAGGTCTTACTTTGGTTTTAGATTGCAGACAATTTCTGATCTTAAATTCCTCCTCAACTAAATGAGGCTATAATTTTTTCTGTATTTGACAAGTAATTATTGGCTATGTCCTAGGGAGAAAACATCCTGCATTTGAAGGAAACCAACAAATTTCTGTCTCCTCATATCACGATTGGAAAGTGTCAATGGGGCCACATAGGAACCATAGGAGTTTTTTTTTTCAGATGGGCAAATTCTGTCTGTTTAAGAAAGAGCTTACTGTGTTTTGGCTGACCCTGATTGTCTCCTGGCAGTTCCCCAGTCTTGTTCTCTGGAGCTTTTGCGTGAATCTTTTTGCCCTTTCTGTCTGTCACTACACATGCTTCTGCTTAATGATCCTGAAGCTGCAGATATAATAATGTTTACTATTCTGCAGTAGGAAGATAATTACTGTCTTTTCTCAAATGTTACAAGTGAACATCAGATTTTGGCAGTTTTCCTTGGACTGCTAGTCAATCTGAACTCTATATAATTTTCACAACAGAGGCACTAATATAAAGTTTAAATGTAGCAAATCTTTTAAACTATTCCAGTAAAATAATGTGATTGTTTATCGCAATCAGACTCGTTTTCATAGGACTCATTTGAATTTCTGTAATAGAGCAGAATGATTAAGGGGATGGTGAGACCAGGCAGGATTGTTGCTGGGGGACAGAATGGCAGCAGTGGAGCTGTGCTCGAGATGAATCCAGCTCTGTGCTTAGCATGCAGTGATCCACAAAGTGCGCTGTTAATAGCTGGGAATAGTGCATCAGTTCATGTTGTCGGGCTGCCTAGGGATCAATATTGTTGTGTAATAAACTGAAGTGATTATTTTTATGTTTCTGTGTATATATGTATGCATATATACACTGCTAATAATTACATTTTAGCTCGATCTTCAAGCTGTGTCCTACATGCTAATGGATTACAGCTTCACCAGCTAGCTAGAAGGTCAATTGTTTTGTGATGCTGTGGTGGGACTCAGCTTGGATAACTGAATTATAAGGTTTTTTTACATAGCAGAGTAAGTTAACTCATTGTGATCCTTTTGGTCTCCTCCCCAATGTCATACTTCCATTTAATGAAATAGAACTTTTTTGTGTTGAAATAATTTGCAGTAGTAGGACCACAGAATTCACTCTTTTGCTCAAAGTAATGATTGGTTGTGTTGCTGATGAAAGATGAAAATAATTTTAAGATTACAAGATTAACTGGTATACCAATTTATGCTGATGTCATGTAGTACCACACAGAGGTTGTACTTCTCAGGCTTCTGTGAGGTGATAGAAAAATCTGAAAATCAGCAGAGTCTTACATTTCTTCATGTCTCCTCTTTTGGGCAAGAGGAAGCAGCACGATGGTGTTGCATGGCCAGTGGCAATACTTCTGTCCCCAGGAAGCAGGGCTGAGACAAGATGAAATCAGTTCTGTATTGCATTTATGTAGGTGCTCAAAGCAAAGACCAATACAAGTCCTGACTAGGTCCTAGTCTGAAATGTTAGGATGCTTTTGAAAGGATGAAAAATAAACAGATTTAAAGCTATCAATAGTTCTCACTTTCAAAAGTCTCCTCCTGTAGGAGTTGTCTTCATTAACACAACCTTACACTGACTGGCATTGTCCCTCATAGGAAGGACGGCAGAGAAGGGAGAGGTTGCCATGAGGACACACTTGTACAGTCAAGGCTCTTCACAACATTTTTCCATTACTGATCCATTGTTGGTTTTCATGTAGGACGTTCTTGATACACATATTTATAAAATATTTATACACTCAAGGGTCAGTTCCACTGGAGGTTGTTATGCTGAAGGAAAAATTAGGAATCTACCAGGGAGAAGAAAAGATGCGTAAGACAACAGATAAACCAGTCTTGAAAACTCTTTAAATCTGTGGAGATGTTGAACAAAACAAAAAAAAAAGTCTCACTGGTTTCTTTAAGAAATCCTAATGTTAAAAAACTCGATAACAGGGCTGTTTTCTCAAGTTTTTTCTTTGCTTTTCATCTTCTATATTTTCTTCTTAAATGTAAAATACTGTAATTGAATCACAGCATTAGCTGGCTTTTCCCAACAAAACAGCAGATTTAGGCTCTTTGCTGCTAGTTTCAAAAGTAATATGTATGGAGAGAGAGCGCGAAGACAAAAATTGAGCACATAGATGTATAATCCCAAAGGAATAAACTGACTTCTACTAGACAAGCTGAAAGCTGATTAAAATATTTTTCATCCTTTGGGTATGCAACAGCTTTTGATGATGGAGAGTGTATTAATATTCAGCTTAGCTGCTTGTCGACACTGCAGACAGGTCCCAGGAAAGACTCTGATACTGACCAGGTTTTCTCACTCTGCCAGAAATCTTTATGAGACACAGAGCAGCAGCCTTGTACCAGGAAAAGCCAAGATAAGAATACTGCTATGTCTTTATTTTATAAATTGCTTTTATAGATTTTAAAAGGATGGGAAATTTTAAAGAATTATTTCAATGATATGAACACATTTAAATATAATAAAGGAGGAAGACTATTCTTAATTATTTTAAAATACAGCTGCTGTAAGCTATTCAATTTTCAATTTGTCTGAGTTTGTTAACTTACAAAAATGCCAGTAATAACATCAGTGATCAGGATTTTTGGGGAGTGTGTTCCTACTTGCATTATTTTATAACAGTAAGAGGTGGTAGGGGTACTGTTCTCCTAACTTTGTCTATTCCCTTGTAATGTAATACGTACCTTCCAGACAAGAATGAGATGTAAACAGCTGCTTTATCAGCTGATACTTCTTCTGTTCTTTTGTTGGCATGCTGACATATAGAGTGTTTGCTTTTTCCCCTTCCACAGTGACTAAATATATACAGTATCTCTGGAAAACATGTCATACCCTGTGCGAGGTGCCTCTAGGATGGCTCCAGGGCTAAATACTTCCTGTAGTAGGTGAAAGAGCATGGCTTAATCAGCTTAGTTAACTTAATTAAGCTGTGCTTTTTCTCATGGTACAGCTCTAAAGTGTATTTCATTTAGAAACTGTGTTTCATAGTTATGGAATGACACAAGGTTGGAGAAATTCTGTGGGATTTTTATAGTGGGCTTGAAAAAGATAAGATTTGCTAGTTATTCTGCAATGGGAGGAAGTGAACTAAAGGAGTGTGTCCTTTTTACTGAAGATTTAAGGGGAAAATGCTAATGCAGTTTAGATTATAAAGGCTTCTCAAACTGAGAAAGTCTACTTTTCTTTTTATCCCCATCCAAGTTTAAGATTTTTATACATGACAAGAGATGTCCATTTTCATCCCTTGGCTTGCCTGCTTGTAGATGTGTCATCAGATTCTTTTATTGTTCTTTGGAAGCAGTAGACTAAGGCAGTGTGATTGTGAGAATATGGATCTTTTCTCCACTGATCTTTGAGTCTCAGCAGAAAACACTATTACAAATTAAAGTAATTTGAACTCAGTTGTTCTTTCTTGAGATTACTTGCCTTTATATTCTTCATGAGATACTCCACGCTGAGGGAAAGGTGTGATTTTCCTCTTGGGCAAATGCTGGGAACCTGATGGAACCCCCCCTGTATGAACAGAGATTGATTAGCAAGGCACAGGCACAGCTGGAATCAGTGAGAGCTGAGTGAGTTCTACTTACCATCTCATTTGCTTCACCTGGCTCGTTAACGTCACTTATTTACCTACATCTAGAGGTTTCTGAAAGAGCAGGGGTAGCGGGGAGAAGCAGTTAGGGCTGTTGCTGGCCAAGGGGAGGGTGTGGCAGCAGGTGACAATGGCCCGTGAAAGCAGGGGAAGGGCTGGGAGCCCTCCTGGTGGCAGCACAATGGGACAGGGACCAAGGTGAGCGAGGACTCGAGGACTCGGGGGATGGCAGCTTTGGAGGCACTGCTTGAAAACTTGAAACTGGGTGTGTGGATGGAATGGACCTTTGGGTACAGTGGGAATAGAAAATGAGCTTGGCACGGAATGCTTTGGAGGTTCAGAAGAAGTAGGGGAGGATGGCAAAGGCGCTTAGGCAAAAAAGAGTGATGTGGTTTGAGAGAAAGTAGGATGGGGAGGCTTTGCACGTGGGAAGTGCTTGTGGGGAAGGTGGCAGAAGATAGGGGTATAGATGTGTGTTTCTTTCAAAGTGAAATACTGTGGGTATGTACTATGTGCTTTCTTAGATTTATTTTTTTTCCTGCCATCCCTTTAAATACTTGCTGTTTTGATAGAACTCTCTTAATTGATACCTCTGTGCTGTAATAATACTGCATTTAATATGCTGCTGGCTTATAGTGCAGAATCAAATAAGGGGGAAATAATATTTGTTTAAACAAAAAATAATTATACTGAATGCAGAAAGCTATTTCAATTATGTTGGAAAGTATTTGCTTTTAATTCCACAAACATAAAATTATGCAGAAAAAAACCCAAGGAGATAATATATGCATAATTTTTTTATTATTATTATTTGCAAAGTCCATATAATAGTTAAGGCTTGTGTGTTTTTAGGTGTGTTTATATGGCACATGGATGCATGTATATGTGTATACACACATGTGGAAGGAAAAAGGCCTGCCCGTTTTAAGTTCTCTGCTGCTCTCCATAATGCTTGAAGTCGTAGAATCTCTCTGTACTGATACAATGTGTTGAGTTTCTCCTATTTAGTACTTCTCATCCCACTGCTTGGCCATAGCTTTATTATAGACTACAGTGTTTCTTGATTATATGGGGTGTTATAATTTCCTGATGACTGGTTATGTTATTTAGTAATGCAGAGGGTGTTAATCCTTTGGTGATTAACACTCTATTTGAATTACCAGAGGTCAAAGGTACATGCTTTTATTTGGACTTAGGGTTTTTTCCGTGTTTTTTGATATTTTTTTTTCCTAAAGGTTGTTTTATTCTCTGTTGTATCTGAAGATCATTTTGGGACAATCTGGGGAGGAGCATGCTTCTTCCTCAGGGGGCCAAGTCTGTTGGAGCTGTAAGCATTAGAACATAACTTCTCTTTGCACCTGACAGCTCCTCCAGAAATCCTCCATTTGAAAATAATAAGAATCTCATAGCCAAAAAAATCATAATAAAAAGCAAATTTAAGAAGGTATTCCCTATTTAAGCCTGTGAAAAAGTAGGTACCTACCTGTGTCTCATTCTAAGCCTTTTTTGAAAGATTTATTAAAGGTTATAGATGTGTGTGCAAGTATGTATTTGTGTATGTATATAGATAAACACAGACTTTATAAGGTATAAATATATGGCTGTCATTTCAGGTGATGTGGAGATATTGCAGAGATTCTTGTCCAGCTGCCAGCTGTATGCCAGTCATTGTGGTTTCAGAATTGAGGAACTATATTAAAAGCCTTCAGTTATTTTAAAGGCTGTGGCTGTGCAGAAGTTACCTTTGTCCTAATATTTCAATCCTTTCTCAAAATACTGTAGGGTTTTTTTGTCTTTTTCTCAGCTGTGTTCTCTCAAGCGCTGGAGCTGACTGAGAGGGAAGCACCAAAGTGTATTTGCTGTTTTGTTTTTCACACATTTCTGTGGTTGTGTAACCATTCCCACAGCTCCAGGAGAATTCAGTCACGTGTCCAGGTTTGCTGAGTTGCTCTGTCCCCCTCCCAAGCCTTTACAGTGGCCTACAGCAATTGCCAGTGTACACAGAAGTGCTGTGATGCTGGCTTTGCTCCCTCCTGTAAAGGTGGTTGTGTAGCATGTTTCTTGACTGCAAATCTGAGGTACATGTCCCACCTGGAGATTTCTTCAGGCTGTGGTCATTCCAGCTACTCCAAATCTTAAAGTGTGGGCATGATATTACCTCAGGGGCGTTTCTCCACTCCAAAACCTCTCTGAAACTGTAACAAGCCAGTTAGAGGAGAATTATGTTGATGCAGCAAAGCCTCCTACAGTATTTAGGACTTGCATGTTAACAAAGGAGATGGTCAAAGAGCAAAGGAAACACTAAATAAAGTTAGGAAGTCAAAAACAGGAGAGTGGCTCGTCTGGTTGGGGCAGTGTTTTGGGCTTGAAGATTGTTCCCAGCTCTAATGATGTCACTTTTGGAAGCTGTAACAGGGTATGATCAGCATCCCTCTGCATTTTCCAGTACAGGTGTAACTGCTCCTGACTTGCTGCTTTAAGAGAATTCAGCATCAGCCTAGATTGAACAAATGTTAACAGTGTCTCTCTTGCAGAGCTGGGACATGAGCTCAGTGTTGTATAAAAGCTCTGTTTTAACTCACCAGAATGGGCTTAATGCCTGAACTGCTGGATGAAGCCCTTCAGTCTGCCAGAAAATTGAAACATATTGTAGTAATTCTTAAACATTTAATCTCTGTACCAAACCAGGGTGTTTTAATGTTGCTGTACAGCAAATAGGATGATTGTTAAGTGGAAGCACAGAGGCCAGTTGCTCCTGTCTGTCCACTCATTCAATGATTGTTTCACTGTCTGTGTGTGCTGGGTTTCTCTCTGCTTTGCTGTCTGGTGTTTGGCTCTGAGCTCAGTGAGGTGCTAAGATTAGTGCTGGTTTGCTTTTGTCATAATCTTTCATGTTTGCTGTGACGGATAGGTGAAAAAGTAGTATTTGTTCTGCTCCAGCATGCAAGGAATCCAGCTCACACACTGAGGGCAATTAGTTCTTATGTTGTGGGATAAAAAGCAGATCTGCTAAAATTTTAGGGGTGCTTTTTTCCTGTACATGCTCCAGGGGAAATGCTGCACACTGCACTGTGGTGTCCTACGTGATTTCTCTGTTTAAAAATGCTCAAGTGCTGACTGCCATTCAACTGCTGGCCTGTGGTTAGTGCAAATACTGAATACTACACTGGCTTCATTCCTTGAGCCTTTAAAGTTTCGCTTCCATTTTAATAGTTTCATTTACACTTAGAAGCAGTTTTTTTCCCCCCCCCTACATCTGGTGCATAGTCTGGCACCACGAAATGTATTAAAAGCATTTGAAGTAGTTTGGTAGGAGGCAGAATTAAAGGTCGAAGTGGTTTTGTGAGCAGAGCAAGAAACTGGGAGGAAATAAGTTGCAGAGGAGGGATTAACAATAACCTAGTGAGTGAAACAGGAATAAATATAATGGAAGTGTAAAAGAGTCTTGGAAGTGAAAAGGCTGCTAGGGTTAAAAGATATGAAGGTATTAATATGATGACCTGAGTTTTCATCTCTTAAACTTGGCTGCAGCATTTAATATGGTCTTGCTCTGGGGATATGAAATATATAAACTACTAATATAAATTATGCAATTAGTTAGAAATGTGAGTTGTGTGTAAATGTATAATTTCACTTTATATGTCAAAATAGTTTTTGTCTGCTGGCATAGTTTTGAATCAGCTTTCTTGAAGGAGTGGCTATGTTGTGGCCTCAGAGTAGCAGAACACTGAGCTTGAAAGTCTGCAGATAAAAGATTTGCAATACTGTGTATGGGTGAAATTTTAAGCGATGAACTGCCTGATTATAACCAATAGCTGTTTTTACTGAAAATTGTTATTGGTTTTGTGTAAATCTATTTTTAATACTAAAAAGAGAAGAAAAAGTCATGGGGGAAGAATATAAATTAGCAAGTAGCAAGCAAGACTGAAAGAGCATAGAACTAAAACATTGAGCATAATCACCAGCTTACTAAATAAGATTTGCTTCATGAGAGATAGAGAAAGTTGTTGGTTGATTTAGCTGGTATAGCTAGAACAATGCACTTAGCTGTTTTCATATTAAAGATTATGTTTTGTACAAATAAATAGTACATTAGAATTTTGCTAGTCATGTTTCAAAGTCTGCTGAAGTATTTTGGATTCCTTCTTACATTTATCACAAACAGCCATTTATTTTCTTGGGTTGAGCCATAAATATTTGTAGAAGTGCTGTAATCTTTTTTTAAAAGCAATGATTTGAAAATTTGCATAATGGGCTTAAGTAAATAACATGACTTACAAGTAAGGCTATGAATCTGTTGCCTGTGATGCTCTTTTTTGGTGACTTGTTCCATAATCAGAATTTATATAATTAAATTCATTACTAGACATTCAAATTAAAGACATTAATATTTGTTATATTATGTTACATTACTAAACATTAAAATATGCTTAGAGATTTACTTCAGGAATATAAATAATTTCTATCCTGTTTCCATTTTACACCTACTTTTGCCTTACATTTGTACTAACCCAGTCAATAAGCATATATAATTGTGTCAATTTTTGCTGTTTCATAGCATTTTTGCTGTTTAATTGAATTTTTCAAATAAATTTAAATTTAAAAAATATTTTACTGCTCTTTTGTGCCACACATCTCCTAAATCTAAGACACCACTGGGCTCAGAAGATAGCAGATAGACTATTCAGTGTTTGAACTGGAACTCCTGTTCCTGGTTTCCTGAGGATGAATGTGATTGCTCCAATATAAATGTTTTAGATCACAGTGACAGCTGTTGAAATTAAACATAGCCAGCAAAATCTATTTTCTGTCTAGCTAAGTAAAGAAGAGGACAGATGAAAAAATTCCCTGGGTGAATTAATTCTTATGAACAGTGATTAATCTTTCCCCTTTGCTATATTAATTTTATTGTATTACTATGGAATAAAAAAGAGCATAACTTGGATTTCTGTGTTGTTTTTCATATTCAAGTTCATTGTATTAAGGTGAAAAATTTAGAATATCTCTCTTAGACCATGTTGTAGCACATATTGTAAACACCTCTCTAACCACAGGGAAAAGTTAGCCTTTAGGATAGTTTCCAGGGAGTTGCAATGGTTTGTGAATGGAATAGACTTTAAAATTCTATGAAAATCTGGGGAGAGGTGAACAACTTAAAATTTCCCAGAATTTCCTTTCTCCTAATTTATTATGAACAATGTTTTGTTTTGAGAAGCTTTGCCTTATCTCGCCTTAAAGTATCTTAAAATTTTGTTACAATTGTCAGAATTTGTCACAATTCTATTTCTTTAAATATCAGTTTTGGTACCTGCTCCAAGCTACTGCCACGTAGAAAAATGCAGAATTTTCTCATATAGGCTACGCAGCACTGAGAGAGAATAAAAAGAGAGAGCTTTCCCTGCCAAACAGTGACCCTGTGAGTCATTCTCATCACTGGTTTCTTTTCCACCTGCGGCGTGGTCCTCGCCCCTCTAATCCTGGAGGATTCCTTTTCCCTTCCAGTGAAGCTGCTCAGCCTTGACCAGTGGCTTGAGTCCACTGCCCTCAGAGGAGACAAAATTGTTCTGCATTTCAGGTGCTTCTTTCAGCTGGGGCTTGGGTGCTGTTGTTAATAAGCTTACACTCCCCTTCTCTGGGCCAATTCTTTCTTGTTTCCACAACTTAAGTAACTCCCTCTAGCAAATTGTGCTTTGTAGAAACTTGTCATTAGAAGCAATTTGATTGTCTTTTTTGTGAACTCTACCAGTCACTGGCTATTTCTGTTTGGGCTGAACAGTCAAAATGAGCTATGGAGTGCTCAATTGTTGCATTGTGATTTTATTTTTTCTTTGCTAAGGTGGAAGAGTTAATGTAGGTTGTAGCTCAGAAGTGAGGCTATGGGACATTATTTCTTGTTTTGTTGTTGTTGATTTTTAAAAAATTAGTTTTGTTTTATTTAATTTATTTTTAAAATTAGTTTAGTATTCATTTAATTGTGACCCTTAAGATATACAGGCACTTTTTTTTTTTAAAGGAGGAAAAAAAAACTGCTCTCTTTAAGAAGTTTATTGCAAAGTGAATAGTTAAAACAGAGCTGCAGTTACTTGAAAGAGACAAATATACATTCATTATTTCCTGAGTATGTTGTTTTTACGGGAAAGCAAAGGAAGCAATGGCTGGGTGTCATTAAGGAGTAGCTCGTGGAAAGCGGTGAAATGAGCAATGAGACTTGTAAAGTGTCATGAAAACTGAAACACCAGGGTACAAAGTACTGCTTATCCTCCCAGATATGGATACCATATGGCAACATGAAGGGAAATAGAGAGTAGGAGACAAGAATCCCATTATTCCTCACACTTTCATTTGCTTGCTGTTTGCTTTGGGCACATGACTTCAGAAGTTGTGCCTGAACCTTCTTCTAGCATAGTATTTATTGACAAGACACCTGTCTTTCCTGTCAGGGTCCTTGAAATTTCTTTGGTGCAGTTCCAGCTTCAGCACTTCTGATTATAAATTTATTGTTGTTTTTCTAATAAGTGTTGAAATAAGCTCTTATTGACTGTTCCTAAGTTAAAATCTGTATTAATTTTCAGATAGGATATCCCCTTCTCCCTTACAGCATTTCATTTATTTTCCTTAAGAAAGACAATCTGCTATGGTGGGTTCTTGCTGTCCTTGAAGTCTTTGCTTCCTCCTTTTTTTCTTTATCTGCAAGTTTCCATTTCTGGACAACTTTCTGTATCTCTTTTGTGTATCTTTGGAATCAAATGGACTGGAAGTGCTTAGAAAGATGTGGATGGAAAGGATTTGACTTCTGGAAAGACAGCTATGTGGTCCACATACCTTTGAAGTGGCACAGAGGAGGAGAGTTTTTATCAGTTCTCCAGGGTCTGACACAGCTCTGGGGGGATTCGTCTCCTCCCTCACCCATTTCCTCTGCTCCACCTCCTCAATCAGTACACACTTGTCTACCACTCACTGTTTTCTTCTTTTGTAGCAGTTTCACATAGCCATTTCATATTTCTCTGAAGCTAACAGATCTTCCTTAAATATTGGTAAACTAAGTCTTGCCAATATACAGTACAGTTATCTTCACTGTAATAGCAGCTCAAAATGACAATTCTGGCAAGTTTCAGCTTTTCTCTTCCGGTTTTGTGTTTGTGTAACTATACTTGAGAATTTCTGATGATGTCCCCCAAAGCTAATCGTTGGCAGATAAAACCAAAACCAAAACTGAGAGTGTTGCAAGACCAGGGAGAGTGTGCTTACCCACTCTTTCATTGTTCCTTACACTGAAACTTTTTTGCCTTGTGCCCTCTGAATGGATCATTAATGTATTTGGCTTTCCTTCACCTAAGGCTGTGGAAATGAGCAGCTATTTGGCTGTGTTGCAGGAAGAAAATGTGTTTTTAAGAGCAGGTCCTTTTGTCATAGCAATGGGTGCTATGTCAAGAAAGAACAAGGAAAGCTGCCCAGAAAGGTTGTATGGGAGGGCAAGAAAATAATATAAAGCTCAACAGAAGATGTTACAAAGGGAGTCCCGATATATTATAGGGGTTTAGGTTCATGCTTTGTCCATTGCAGTTCTGAAAATTAATGCTTTGTGTATCATATGAGGCTGTTGTGGGTATGTAGTGGTGAAATTACAGATAATAAATTGCTGCTCTTTCTAGTGAAGCTATATAACCTTCTCCTAATTTTAACACCCCAAAGAAATGCAGTTTAGTGATTCTCCATGCTATGGAATTGAGTGCAAATGTTTGAATTTTTCTGTGGTCTAGGAAAGCTGGCATTTTAAGAAGTATTTCATAGTTGCATAGGTTACCATTGCAGCATTGTAAGGGCTTTGCAGTGCATAGTTCAGGAGAACACTAGCCTTTTTATGGGGGAAAAATATCCAAAGGACATCCTAACTTCTGTTCTCTACAGAAGTGTTTGATATGACACAGCACTAAGGGATAGAATCAGCCCCATACATTCTCAATTTCAGAAAGAGGGGAAAAAACTGAAATACGAAGCTATTCCCACTAGAAATGTTGTAAATCTTACAAAATATATAAGCTTTCCACTTGAACATACATCAAAGGCATAAAACTTGGGAGATTAAAATATGTTTTTAATCTTGGTTTGATGAGCAAAACTTTCACTGTAATATTTATTATGAGAGGCTCTACTTGTGTTGCCTCTTCCCTTTGTTCTGTTTATATATGACTTCCTTTCTTCCAAAAAAAAGTAGGAAGTATCATTTTCACAAAGCTGAAGGATATTGCAATGGTTTGTTCATTTAAGCTGAATTGGAGGCCCACGTGGCAGACACAAACTTTTCTTTTATTGTCCTGGGTCCCAGAGGACAGGCAATGCTTTCTGATGGCTTCCCATGAATGCCTTTCATTTGTGGAGGAGTTTCAGTGGCTTATGCTGACTGTACAAAGATCAAACAGGCAGGAAAATTGTGGTTTTATGAAACTTAGCCAAGATCTTTGTTATTTTCTCAGAAGTTTTTCTTCTCTAACCCTATTTTTAAGGACAGTATCGGACAATTACTTTTAGTGACTTTTAGTGATGGAAAAAAAGATTGTTCTATCATTTTCTCTTTAAAATGAAAGTATTTTCTTAGTTATTAGAAAATTTGTAGGCATGTTTAAAGAAACTACTGACCATAATTGCTGTCTTTATTGCATTTGGAATCAATGGTATCCAAAATTAAGCTTTAAAAAAAAAAAAAAAGTTTTGGCTGTTGTGTTTTGCAATTGGATCTATTTTGGACCACTGTGCCTGGAGAGTTTTACTGAAATCACCCAGTTGTATTGGGTTTTTTTTTTTGCCTGGGTACAAAGGTCTGTCAAACAGATTTGATTGTGATTTGACCTGTCAAAGTCTCGTTTGTTTCGAGAACAGTGTTTTTTTTCCTCAACAGGTTCTTTTAGCATTCGTTATCGAGATTTCTTTTTTGCTCAGCTGTTGGCAAGCTCAAGTATTGGAAAGAGATGTGCAGACCACAAGGTCTTTTTAACTGCTGCAATGGCATGTTTTGCCAGCAATACATAATTTTCATTGTGTTACTCATATAAAACCTCATGTTTGTCATACAAATTCAGTTTTTGTTGAAGGATTACTTTAATAAAACTGAAATGGCTTAAGTTTCTGAAGTGAAACCTGCAGCATCTTTAGGGGTCAGACGTAGCTGTAACTTGAACAGCTGTACGACATGCATCCTAGATTGTTTTTAATTGTCTTCCCTTTCTCTAACAGCAGTAATTCTTGTTTATATTGTCAAGAACCTTTCCACTGAGCACAAGAGCACCATACTTTAAGGTCACATGCTTAACCCCACTGTGGGGTTACAATGTAAATGGGCCCCCTTTGTTTTCATTAATGTGTGAAGGGTGGGTGCAAGGCAAGGCTGTTCACAAGGCTTAAATAACTTATTGTAAAAGTGTCTTAAAGAAAGCATATTTTGTCTCCATACCACAGTTGTTTAGCATTGCTCTTGTGCATCCAACCGACAGCCACTTTGGCAATGGATTTTTGTGTGTCATATTGGTCTTTTGACCTGTGATACTTTTTTTTTTTTTTTAACTGAGCCAATGGATTCACCTCAAATGATACAAAATGAAGAAGCTTTTCCCTCCTTCTGTTCCTGATAGCCTCAGAAGTAATAAACAAAGCTAGAACTGCTCTTTTCCACCCCAAACCCTTTACATAACAATTTGCCAGCTACTGTTTCTGTGTTGATAAATAGGTATAAAATTATGACTTTCTAAAACTGTCAAATTAAAATAATATTCTCAGTGCTTTTAATCAGTTAAAAATTAACAAAATGTAGCCTTTTGAAATGGCTTCAGGAGTTTGAAGTTTTTTTTTTCTGCCTGTCAGTGATGTATAGAGGAAGAAATATATTGAAACAGGTTGTTTTGATTACTGGGAATTTGCCCGGAGTCCCAAGATTTTAGATGATTTCAAACCCAGTGCTGATGGTAGTTTGGGTTTTAATTTTCTCACACTTCATCTCTAGTAAGAGCAACTTACTCTTTTTAGCGATCTCTCCAGTACAGCAGTAACTAATTTGACTAGTTGTAAACAGGATGAGTTCTGCCAACCTTAAGAGAATTAGTACTTAAGAACATAGTGGTAGTTTGATATCCAAGGAGTTCTGGTAATAAATATTTAAGAAAAAGTTTTGTGAAACAATAAAAAACATATAGCATTTAAAACAGCAGTAAATATGAGCCTTTCAGCATGCAGCCTTGACAGAGTTGTTACTGAGTAGGACAAAATAGTCAAATATTGTTAAAACAGTCCATATCCTAATGAAAATGTTTTAGCTTTTTTTTTTTTTCTCTAGAGGAATATAGTTGACTGAAGATTGATTTGGTACACATAAAGAGGTTGCATAATGACATCTGCAATAAAAAATTTAAAAGTGGGAAGAAAAAGAGCACCAACTCCAGAATTCAAATGCTGAGGAGAGACACCAGTTTATCAAATTACATGTTTTCCTCTTTATGAAGAGAAGTATTTTGATAAAGGGTGATTGTTTGCCTAGGCTGTGCCTCTTATGTGTGGGCTCTGGTTTCTGGGAAGTGGGATTTGCCCTGTAGCAGCATGGCGAAGCAGGTGGAGCAGGTAGACTGTAACAGTACACAAGATCTTGAGAGCTCTGGCCCAGCTTGTCGTGATGCATCTTTAAAGGTAGAGTTTTTTGTATGAGAGAACACAGGTCAAACCCTTCTCCTCAAACTGCTGGTTTTGATTGCTGCAGCAGCCCAGGAGATATGAAAGCTTTTTTGGACTAGTGGAGAGCATCTTCTTTGCGGCATGTGCTCGGTACATGTCTGTTAAGGATGCTCAGCCAGTTTGTGTTAATGCATCCTTGACATTGCTTTTCTACCCGTGGATTAACGGCTCCTTCTGGAAGAGTGCAGAGGTGATTAGTCAGCCACCTCTGACCTCTCTCTTAAGTTGGACTTTGCAGCTGAACTTGAGATCCCATATCTGGTTTCACGTGCCTGTAGAAGGAAGCGTTGGCGAGCGGTGAGACAGGAGCTGGGAGTGTCGTGGTGCAGGGGAACAGAATGCACTGTTACAGCATGTCTGAGCTGTAACAGTGCTGTCTATTTCTGAATTATATTGTCATAATTTGTGAGCACATCATGCAAATGTCATCTCTGTTGAGTTACCAGAATCTGCAGCGCATGATTTTGGTTTCGGAGAGAAATCAGTGTGCATAGATTTGTGTATGTTTGATCTGGTGATCAAACTGTTTTCTTCCTTTGTTAGGCACATGAATCAGATGATTAAAGTTTATATTCCATGATTGAATGCTGTCATATTAATGAAAACTTTCTATATAATTTTTTTAGATAGTGAAACTTTCAAATAGTTGGACACTCAGTCTTCATTGTTGTAGTATGGTGTTTTACTGGAACACGCTCAGTCAGACTAATCAATAGCTTCCTACAGTTAGCATTAACAGCCCTGTAAAGTGTAGGTTTTACAGATACACTGTATTCAGAAGAAAAATAAATAGCAATACATGTTACTGAGTTGCTGGCAGAATGGAAGTTGTCAATGAGTGTGTCGAGAGGATGAGAACCTTGGCGGGAATTGATGTGCCCTCAGAAGGAGTGGAGATGTGTCTGTGTGTTCCTTGGATTAATGCTCCAGATCCGCACTGCTGCCCTGAAATTCAGTGGAAGGTGATGAAACAGTAACTGTGTCCTGGTGTGTATGCAATACAGCAAACATGGCTTTACACATCTAAGATTAGACAGAGTTTTAGTAGTCTTTAGTTTAGGGGGAGCTGTGGTTTATGTATTTTTTATTGTTTTATTCTGGAAAGAAGTGTAGTTTTCTTTTGAGCCTACAGGATGTAAAGTTTAGTCAGACCTATTAACTATAGGTCAATATTGCAATTTTGCAATGATCTTATTTCTTGTACCATTTGTATTGCCTTTATATACTAGTAAGATATATTCCCCTTTATAACTTGTAACAGAAAATTAGTGTCCATATATAAGTGGCATAGATATATTACTGGTTTATGTAGTTTTATGCTTTAATAAGTCAGAATGACATGTACAGAACTTTATTCCTGAAAATGCTTTGGATGCAAGGGAATTAAGTACTTGCCTTGCTCTTTCAGAAGGAATCCATATTGAGTGTAAGTACTGAATCCAAACTAGTGATGATACATATTTTGGGCAGGTATTTGAAATAAGTTAAATTAGTATGCTTTTCAGTTTGTTCTCCTTTGTCAGCTCCTCCATTTTTACAATTTGCTAGTATGTTGTATGTTGGTTTATATTTTACACTGCTCATCATCGGCACTGTCTGGGCCCAAATATAAAGCACCTGGCCCATGGTTTGATGTAAAATGTAGTTATGTATTGTAACAAAACTGGAGGAGAATAAGGCACTGAAATCAGACAGCCTAGTTTTCTGTTGAAGAACGAGGATGATAGCTTCCAAAAAAGTCTATTTCCTAATGCTGTTGTCATCGACTACTGACAATGTCTGGTGGTGTTCTCTTGCTGCTTGACAATGTCATATTCCCCATACATTTAATAGATGTAGTGTAGCAGGCTCTGTTTTGGTTTTGTTTCCTGTGTTCTTCCCAGCAGTGTGCTCTCAATTTTCTTTCTGTCTGTTTTGCCATGAAGGCTGGTATCACTACTGCACTTAAATGATTTTGAATTTTAAATCTTCACAACAGTATGCCATGGTGTCACTGGGGTTAATGAAGCTGTTACTTGAGCCAAGTGTGACAAAACTTCATTTTTGAAAAAGCATGGTGAGAATCCCATTCTCACAGGGATACCCACGGACCTGGTGCCTTTAGTGCTGTGAGGATGATAAAGGCATTGAACCCCTTATGTCATTCGAAGATATGATTCAGCTGTATGTGGTTATCTTGCATATGTACTAAATTGCTATTCTGCTATGGCATGTGTCTTAGACAAAGCATGCCCACAGGCACTTCTGGACACGTGGCTTGCTGTTTCATTTGGTTGTGGCTTGCAGCTTCTTCATTCTGCAGTGTTTAACCCATTCTGTAACTTGGCTTTCTGTTTTAAATTATTTCAATAAAACTAATGACACTGGAAATACACTTGAAATTTCTGCACAACTATATATTAGTGTGTATTCAGTGTGTTAAAAGGTGTGACTAAGGCAGCAAGTATCTTGATGGCAACTGGTAATGGCTTCAGTGGTGGGAGGAAAATGCTGAAATTCTAGCCTTTCCCATTCTAAATAGATACTGTGATGTGCTGTTCAAGAAAATCAGTCATGGGACATGTAATTAAACACTAAAAAATGAAAATGTAGCAATTAATTCAGAATCTAGCATTCATTGTTTTCAATTTTCTTTGTAGCTTGTGGATTTTATATATATATATAATTTTTTTTTTCTTTTTTGGTGACTACTCTTGCCTTTAGACATTCCAGTTCATTTTTCAAGTGCTACAAAGAGCAAAGATTTTAGTTTGGAGATTTTGGTACGAGTTTGCCCTATGAATGTTTTAAGGGCAGCTTGTATGTAGCTAGGAGTATTAGGGCTTCAGTATAAATTAGATGGGTCAAAGCAATGCCTCATGTCTCAAATTATTTCATTAGTATCAGTAAAATTATGAGTGTTTAATTTCAACTACAGTTCATTTTAGTGTCTGTGAGATAGTATTACCTATTGCTGGCTTTGAAGCCCATCATTTTTTCCTCTTCCCTTTCCTTCGCCCTAAATTAATCCTAATAGTTGATGGTGTTGATTTTGAGATGCTAAGAAAATTACAGGGTACTCTTTCAAGTCCTTTTGAATCCATAAAATAATTTTTTGTATGATTTTTGAGTGCTTATTAGAACTGCACATAATTGTTGATGATGAAAATTCAGACTGCTGGCTGAGTGAGCATGTGCAGGTTGTTCTCAGCGTGATTCAGCACTGCAAAATCTAAGCTGTCCAGAGTGCAGATTAGCCAAGTGAGTCTTGTAGTGCATCTTAGCTCAACTGATTTCAGCAATAGTAGATAATCACTGAAGCATACACTGCTGTGCAGTCCTTCAGAACTTAAGTGTTCAGCGTAACTACTGTTTGCATGTGACCAAAATGGAAAAAGGGAGGTGTATACAAAGGAGTGAATTATAACAAAGAACACTTTCTGCTTCAGTTCTTGTTCAGAAAACATATGTTCAGCCACGCAGGCAACAGTTGGGGTAAAGACACACTGTAGGTTTGGAAACAAAAGACGTGTTCTTTTCTTGCATTCACAATGTTTCCAAACATATTCACTTGTTAGGGACTGGCCTGTCAGCTGGATCTTCTTGCAAGCGTGATTTCTTTTTCCGAACTCCTTTCAAAAGCTTTTTCCCCACAATGTTTTACACTTCATATAATCCACTATGCATGCTAGGCCTGCCTTGGTCTTTGTGCTATTGATGATTCAGAGGTGGAGGGGCCATGCTCTGGGAGAATGTGGCTGAAGGGTAACCTTTCAGTCACCCATACATCTGAAGATGCTAAGCCACTCTTATTCCAAATATCTTAAGTGGTTTGGTTGCTCTTTCATGATGAGGTGGGTTATACTTCACCTTCAGAACATTGCCAAACTGATTAGTGCAGCAAAAATATTTTAAAAGTGTTGATCTTTTTACATCTTTTAGCTTGTAGCTGCATACTGAAAATCTCTCAGAGACTCCTCATAACTGCTTAAATCATCCAGTAAAAAGAATTTTTTTTCTCAATTGGAAATTCATTCAATTGTGGCATGCCAGAGTAACCAAAAATTACTTGGGCGTTATTTCTGTTTGGATTCCTATTTCCTAAATATGTGGTTCAAGACCTTGGTATAAATATTCTTATAAAGGCATGAAGGTAATGCTTATTTCCAAATAAGCTGAACCTGGTTTAATTTATGACTTTTAAACTCATATAGCTAGAAAATGTACTGCTTTAGCTCCACAGGTATAGATAAATGGAACAACTTTCTAGTGCAGACAAGGCCTACAGTTTCTTTGGAAATGTCGAAGTGATCTACTCGCTGTAGGTTTTTCTAGGTCAAACCACTCATCTATCAAGTCAGGTATTCATCCTTTGTTGTCAGCAGTGAATACCTCAAAGCGAGGCAGGGCTGCCTACATTTCAATGCATGTAGGCTTGTATATGGAGCTGAAGCATATGTCTGACTTTAAGCATTCTGCTCTATAATTGGGTTATGCACATGTTTAGTTTTGATGTGCACCATTGAATATAATGTTTGGGGAAAATGTATAATCTTTGTGGCGATGGTTTCACACCAGCGACTTGAGTTTCTATTCCTTTTATGCTACAGAAATGACACTTCTTTCATAAAGTTCTCTATTCTTTATATTTTATTTAAAATCAGACAATGTTTGTCTTAAAACCCCTGACTTTATGTTGAAAGTTCTCAATGAATAACCGGATTGGTTAGGGAGTTTTATGTTGGCTCGCAGATTATTCATGTGTTTTGTTGGAGTATCAATAGTGTTATCTGAATTCTTAGCCTGGGAAATTACCACTGATGAATGTCCGATGATTAGAACTTCCCATATAAGGCCCTTCACACCATGAGGATCACTTACTCAACTAGAAAATCCTCAGACAAGAAAATTCCATGTAAATATTTTCTATTGGAAGGTGCCAGCAAATGCATCCTTGCCAACATACGTCAAAACTGCCAGAAGATCTGTGAGGATGGGGATTAACTTTTTAGCACTGTTATCTTAAGAGCTTTGACAGGGAAACATTATTTAAATGTTTTTTCTTTGACTGCATATGACTGAAAAGATGTTAACGGTAGATAAAACTAATATAAAGCAGTTAATGATACTGACATATATTCCAAGTCTGCGCCTTTTTCTTTTCTTGAGGTCTGTGTCAGAAATCCTTGAGAATACTACAGCTTTAAAATAAATTGTCCTTCCTTCTCAAATGAAACTTGATGATTTATCTCCAGTCTGATAAAAGAAAGCACATGCTAGTATATTGCTTCTTTTGAGGAATTTTTTGTTTTGTTTTATAGGCTCCTTAAAAATAAATTGTTTTAGATGTTGCAGTGACTTCTCTGAATCTCAGAAAGAAAATAGTTAATAATAATTTATTTCCTTTCAGTTCCCATGAGTCCACCTTCATTGCACAGTTTGCATATAACAGCTAGTAAGAGTAGAATGTACTGAACCTTAAACAAATCTATTAGGATCACCATGGCAAGAAACCGGGAAAATGGCAGGAGAAACGAACAATGATTTTGTAAACCCTCCAAAGGTCAGAAAAAGGCTTTCAGTAAGTATGCAGAGGCTAGAAATCAAATCCCATTTCCTATCATAAGAAACCAGTTGTTGTAACAGCAGTGGTTAATGTACTGTATGTGAAAGATTTAAGACTAGTTGGAAAGCTTTGCTTCTGTTTTATTAGGCTGCTATTGAAAAGCCAACAGCATAACTTCAACTAGGTGCTTTGAGATTTCTTAATGGGCTGTCAAGGGCAAGACACCAGGTCTGTGCTATACTAGCTCTTTCCTGTACATTAAAACAACAGGGGCCAAATGATCATATACAGAAGTATGAATTACTTGATGCTTTCTCTGTTCCATATGGTCAGCCATGTCTTTGGCAATTAATCATGTACAGAATCAGTTGAGTGCTCTCTGAAGCATTGAAGTCAACATTTAGTTGTACCTGTGCCAGTGGGGGCAGTGGGGGTTGCAAGCGTAAAATAGCAGGATGAGGAGCTGCTGGCGCCGAAGCCAGAGCAGCTGGCTTCTATAAACAACACTTTTTTTCCTCTTTACTTTTTTTTTTTTTTTTTTTTTTTTTTTAAAGTTTCTTTGACAAACATGACTCATTTTTCAATATCATCCAGAACATGAGGGTTGCTGAGTGAAACTGTGATATCTGGCATAGTGAATTAATAAACAAAAGGCAGAGAATTGGGTTTAATGTGCCCAAATTGCCGAGTGATTACTTAAACCATACTGGCTGTTTCCATAGTATCAATGAAAATGTGTGCATTTGCTCATATTTTAAGTAGAAATTTTAGAAGTAAAGAAGAAATAAGCAGGGTTTTGTAATCAGTCACTAGTTTTTATTATCATGGAGGACTTGCAACATTTTAAATTAATATCACTTAATAGTTTTCAGGTTCTTTTTTGCTCCCCTCTGAAAGGGACTGTCTTCTAGTTTCATAGAATTTAATTAGGATATTTCTTTCACTGAAAGGAAATAAAATGACAAAAATAATAGGGAAAATACAAGATAATATTTTATCACTGCTTACACATTTTACTCTTTGTTTTTCCTGTCTGTTTTACTTATTGATATTTTAGAGATCACTGCTGTGTTCAAGTAGTAGTGGTTGGTAAAGATTCAGAAGCTTATCCTATTTTAACTGGTGGTGAGTAAATTAAATCTTAACTTAGAGTGAAAAATCTGATTTGTTGAACCAACAAAGTAGGACCAAGAGGCAAACTGTCCCAAGTGCCACTTTAGTTCAGACTGAAGGCTAATTTGTTTGACAGAACACTAAGCTTCATGTCTCCAGTTATACAGTGTTTCTAACCTTTCGTCTGACTCCTCATGAGGTCTGTATTGAAGGAAGGAAAAAAAAATCAAGCTTTACAAGACTGAAAATGTGCCAGTGTGGGGTTTGAAGTGCTTAGATGTTGGTTTTTCTTGCTTGTTTGTAGGCATGTTGTGATGTTCACCCAAGACACACAGTTCAGCAGGGTAGTGGCCTATGGCTGTTAAAAGAGTTTCTTCTGCTGAATATCTAAGGAAGAAATATTATTTTAATCCTATTATACTACCTAGATTAGCTTTGTTAGGTGTCTAATTTTGTGTGTATATCCTGGGTGAATAGAAAGACTTGGTTATAACAGTTTCTCTTCAGTCCTGTGTCACTGATATATTCTGTTGGTAATAATGAGAGAAGTAGGGTGTTGGTCTCTTAAAATCTACTCTTAAAACCTTCCTTTCTTACATAATGAGAGAAAATACTCTGATGGCTCTTGCCTGATATACCTAAATTTAGTTCTGCTGCTTTACCAGGAGGAAGGCAAAGAATACAGTTTCCTAATGCTGTGTTTAACATGAAAGGCTGGATTTGCTCCTGTTACATGTGTACATGCACACATAAATATATATTTGTGTATGTGAGGACATGGCTTTGGGCTTTCTTGAGAGGTGAGCTGTGTTTGTCTTTAAGACTTGTGCTGTTTGGGTTTTACAAGGAAAGCCCTAAATATACTAATAGATTTGTGAGGAGAATTGGGTAAAGTTTACTGAAAATAAATCTGCTTATTAAAGAGGTATGCTGTCCAATGAGACAGGGAGTTGCTTCCCACAAGTGATAAGCAATTTGTGTAGTCTCCTTGCTTAGGTTGTCCAGGATATGTTTTTGCCAGCTCAGGAAGCAGAAGAAAGAAAGTTTCACCAGTTTGTAAACATTACCACCCTCAAGAATCTCTGTGAACACAAGGAGGAGATAAGACAGGCTATAGGGCTGGTTGCATTGTTTATTTATTCTACTGTCCTGCAGTCCCAAGGGTGCTGAAAAACTCTGAGTCAGTGCTGAGTCCAGTTCAGGATTGGGAAGGCTTCACTCAGCATTGGGCAAAGGGGGCCTCTGAAGGCAATTATCTGTCATTAAAAGAATTGAGACACAAGATCAGATTTTCTTTGATGGGATGTGCAACTATAGTGATGTTCAAAAGAAGGTCATTCCTGCTCTTAGAGCAGGGGTGGTATCAGCCGGGTTTCTGATGGATTTTTATCAGTGTTGATGTGAGGAAATGGCTTTCCCAGCTGATAACATCTTTGACCGAGTTTCTTGAACCCTTGACCTTTATCAGTCAAGGTATATATTGAATCCCCTTGTTAAAAATAAATCCCAAAACAAGTTACATGGAAAAGACAACTTTCAAAGGAACATGCGTAATAATATTATTTTACCCAGAATGCTGCTTTATTTGTTACAGTTGGAGATTTTTATTGCAATTATAAGGATAGCAAGTTATTAAAAAATGCCTCTATAAAAGCTACACATTAAGCCCTGCACTGGCATTCCAGGTGACCTTACTGCCCTTTTGGCACTCTTAGAAAACAAGTAAATCAGTTAAATTGCTATGTATTGTTGTTGTATGTTGCTTAATGATACTATTTCACCCTCCAGGTAGTTGTGACTGTACTCACAGGGCTCAATAAAGAAGCGTTTATGATGTCAGTGTCAAACTATGCATTTGACTTGAGCCATGTACATCACCACATAAATGAAAGGCGTTAACAGAAGGCTGGAGCAGTATAATTGTTCTCTCAGTAAAAAATAATGTTCCGTTTCCGGAATGATGACGTTTCCATAGATGGAGGGGACTTTACTTAATGAAACTCGGCACCAAACTTACAGTTTGACCATGTCAACAGAATTCATACCATATCACATACAGTGTAATTGTGAATCCTTGGAGAAATGATCACCCGTCTCTGACTGGTAATAGTCTATTAACATCATCTTTTCATCAGATTTTAACAGAAAATTCTTTAGCAACACCCACTTCTCCATGCTTTGGACTTGTTGAATGATTTGTTTAGGAGATCTGGATGTTTGTTGCAGCAAATAACTGTACTTTTAGCTTTGCGAGGCATGGCATCATTAAACCTGGGACTTCGCTGGAGTCTTGGGAAGAAGCAGACATGTCACCATCCCCAGTGGATTTTCTTGTCCTTCTGTGAATAAACTGGATATCCAAACATTCTGAAAGTGAAATCTTGGTCAACTGTGGCCTAGCTGTATGGCTACAGTCTGGTCTTCCTGTAATGCAGAAGTAAACTCTGGTTGTAGTGCTCTGTCAAGTCTTGTACATGATAAATATGAAAGTTAAAGCCTTAGCTGGTATATCTATTGTGAATGACAAGGAGTGTTAATTTCCACTGTTAAAGAATGTGCATCAGCTCATGTGAGTGTGTTTCACTTGCTGAAGTGCTCTATCAAATGCTGCTTTAAGCTGTGCAGCTGCTGGAAGCGAGGCTCTAAGGTCAGGGCTGTTGAAGTTGGCGGATATTAGAGCTTGTGGAAAAGATGTTGTAGGTCAGTGCAAGGGAAACCCATGTCAGAGAATCCTTATCTGAAAATGCTCTCTGGCTTTTTGTTTGCTTTGTAATGTCAAAGCAGGGTCAAGAATGTGATCTGTATAGACAGAGTTTTGAACGTTTGGGGTTTTTACAAGAAAATGTTCTTTTTGATGTTTAAGTCCCATATGATGGGGTAATGCCTTTTGGTAAGCGGGAGAGCTGGGAGATGGGGAGAAATATGCTTTTTGTTCTTGCATGCCATGTTGGTGCAATAAAGTTACTTTCTGTCTCTGTCAACCCTATGGTGCTTCTCTCTTGGAAGGAACATAGCACTAACAGTGTTACTCCTACTTTACGTAGCTTAAAAAGTGCATTATCTTCATGTTATTATTTCTTGTGGAAAAAAACCCCCTATCAGAATGAGGATAGAGCTCTCTGTTTTCACAAATTGAAGATAATAATTTCTCTTGCAGAATTCCCAGAGGAATTTTAGTTGGGCGGGACAGAATGTAATGCGTATGTGATATTGAGGAGGAGGCAAAATGTGTTTTCTCACGTTGTTCCAATAAGGGAGATTATGGTGGGAATAGGAATTGCAGCTCTCGGTTTTGTTTGGTTGTGTTTTCAAACTCACACACACAACTTCCCAGGTTCAAAACTTATTATTTTCCCTCTTGGGTTTTTTTATTATTATTTTGAAAATTTTTTTTTCTTTTTTAAAATTTTTTTACAGTAGCTTTACCAAGGAGCAAAGGGGAGGGTGAAATTCCCCAAACAAGTGCTACATTGAAGAAAATACTTCTGATATTATTTGATGCAAGATAATACTTAGAAAATAACTAGGCTTCAAGAAAATGTGGGCTATAATGCACAATGTCTTAGTGTGATACTTAAGGCAATGAGATTTTAAGGTTTACCTTATATGCCATGTATATTGATTAAATACCAAATATATGGTGGCCATTTCTAACCATCATTTACCGTATTGATTTGTCAGCAGTGGAACTGTAATAAAAAAAGCTATTGATTTACTGTCCTTATTTGCTTATGGGCTTTTTATTAATTTTACACATTGTTTCCTATTTCTAGTTTATAATTTTATGTGTTTCCTCTCTTTAAGACAAGTCTGGTTCTCTCTGAAGTCAGAAAAGACCAACAAATTGAGGAGCAACGGAATGAGACCATCAGCTGCTTCCTGCTCCTTCTTAAGGAGAGACAAAAGCTGCGTAAAGAATGGACAGCAAGGTGAGAAATACTCCTATAAGCCCCCCTGAGTGGGGAAACATGACTTTAAAAAAAAATTCTAGATTTTCACTGTTCAAATAGTAATTCCTTGACTGGGATAGTCCATGTTTCTGTGGAGTAGACTGCTCCCTTACTCATACAATACAGGCTCGGTAACAGCTTGGTGGGCAGCACTCAGGTCTGAGGAGCGGTGCCACCTGAAGTGCCCTCAGCTTTTCCACATATTGCTGGCAGTGAGAGCCCTGCTCTTTGCTGGAATGCTCTGCTGGAGCTGCACTTCTTGGCTGCTTCCCTCGTGCTCCTCCCGTTTCCCTGGGGAGTCTTACTGGCGCTACCTGGATCGTGTTGGGTGAGGTGGGCACACGTGCACGCACTGCTGGGACACACTGCCGTGCTCTACCCCAGCTCTTCAAGAGAGCTCACTCATCAGGAGGTGCTATTAACAGTGTTCAAAAATCCTTTGTTTGTGTCTGGAAAGGCTTTTCTTACTGGGATGTCATTAGCTGAAGGCATTCCAGGTGCACCATACTTTTAGTTTGGTCATAAGCAGGTGAATGAAAGAGGATTTCCACCTTGTCCTTCTCTTAGGCTGCTAAATGAGTTGATGTCACCTTTTTTCACACCTCTGTCTAAAAGCTATAGATTTATACTAATTTTGTTATCTCTTATTTTCTTATTTGGTATTTGCATAAAATGTCTATCAGTCTGTGAAATTTTTCTGCCACATGCACAGCTTTTACTCAAAACCAGGTGACGTTTCTTACTTGCAATTAAATACAGCTTTTAGTCAAAAATATTTTTAAATCAGATTTTTTGGTATTCAAATTCAGCATTTAACTGTCACTAATTAAAGTTAAGGGAGATCTCTTGTATTTTGCTGGTGTAGTTCCTGAAGACTCTGAGATTGGTTTTAAAATGTTATCTGTAGATTTTGAGTCTGGCACTTGAGTATCTTTTCTGTTCCGAATAATTACAGCAAATGAAGCTGAAACATTTTAGAAAAAAGTTGAGTATAATTACACAATTATTTTACAAATTATTATAATGTTTTATAAGTTTGTGTTCCAGTGAGTAAATAATTTTTGTGTGTGCTACTCATTTAAAATTTCAGAGTAAGCTGGCTCTAAAGTATTTTCCATATTATTATGTGGGGTTTATGTTTTTCTTCTTGAACAATTTTAGGGGTTTTTATGAGGGTTTTGTTGGTGTTTTTGAAATTTTTTTTTTTTTGATTGTTTGGCTTTTTTTGGCAGTGTTCCTTGTTTGTGTTGTTTTTTCTTTGTTTGTTTGTTTGTTTTCCATGCAAATATTTAGTTGTGTTGAGGAAATCACTTAAAGCTTTTCTATGAGACATGTGAATCTTCGTTGTGAAACAGAATAGAAAGCTTCTAATGAGTGGAATAGTTTTTAGAGTTCATTTTGTCTCACAATGGTTTCCTACTATACTAAGTCATCAGAAATCATGGCAATAATGAGTAATTGAGAAGTTCTGGTAATTTCAGTGTGCCTGGCCTTGTCTGCTGCTCCCAGGGAGCTCTGGGGCTGGAGCCAGGGCTGCAGTTGGAGGCGCAGCCCAGCCTCTGACACGGCCAAGCTGCAGCTCTCGGGGGGTAGGAGAGGCACAAGCAGATGAATTGCAGGCCTTCTTAAAACTAAACACCTGAAAGAAAATTTCAAGAGCATTGTGCCTTGAAACTTCTGAAAGAAAGTGTCCTTTGAGTATTAAATATCCATAATCCTTTTTCTTTCCATTTGATGTTTCCCATCGCAGGGACCTATCTGGGAGTCTCATCCATATGATCTGCATAAAGAGGCTGTTACCATACACCTCACTTGGCTCCATCAAAGCCTCAGCTCGGTGTCTGGAATGAAACACTGGCTGTGGCAGCCATGGAGCACACGGTGCTGAAAGTTATAAAACGTCCGCCGTGGTACGAGCAGGGCTGCCCATGTTTTAGAGATCAGTCTATTGTGTACTTTGGAATTACATGAGAAAAATGTGCTTGGACAGGAAATAATTAGCACTTGTCAAAGGGCAGGCAATAGGTTACAGTACTTTACTTTCAACAGGCTATCAGGGGATCAGCTAGATTAGATAATAGAATTTTTTTTTCCTGTGGAAGTTAAATACAGATGACTCTAATTACCTTACATTGTGCATTAGAGAGCAGATTATGAACAGTACAACTTCAAGAAATTTAGGTCAATGAAGGGAGGGCAGCTGGCAGAAAACTTCACTCTGCACTTGGTCTTTGTAGAGTTATGTCATCATTCTATTCTTTCTTGTGCTTTATTTGTCATTAACACCTGAAAGAAAATAAAATTTTTAAAAACCCAACTCGCATATTGGGAACTGGTAGCACAAACTAACTAAACTTTAGAAAATATATCTTTTCCCAGAGAAAGGCATATGAACTGTTCTGGTATGCACCTACTCAGTTAAAGCACATTCTTGTGTTATTTGCTTGAAGTTGTACCGGTGTTTCTGCATATTAGTGAGCTGCAATGAGTCTTTAAGATTTTATTTCATCTCCACAGCCCAAAACACATGGCAGTGTGCTTAGTGTTGCACTCACCATTTCATAGACTTGTGATGCAAAGATGTCATCAGTATCTTAAGTATCTGAGCAGGTCTTCCAGGGATTCAAGTTGTTCTCTGAGTGGTAATGATCCAAAATACTTCAGGTAGGGACTCAGTGAATGTCCTCTGAGTGTTAACAGAAATGGTCCAGAGTTTCCAAAGCCCCAGATTTGTTTATACTGCGTGATAGTGCCTGATGGACAGGTTGTTATAGCTGTTAAAGAGCTGCTCTAGCCCTTTGAACTGACCCCTTCTTGACCTCTGCTTACAGAAGGTCACTGTTCAGTTATAAAGTGAGGGGAACCTCGGATTCTACTGTAACAAATAGAGGGTGTAGGGAACAGCTGGGCATTTTGGACTAACCATGCAAACCTGGATAGACTTTTTAGGGTCACTGTATGATAATGAAAATTGTTACCAAATTATATGGAAATTTAACAGCAATAGTGGGAAAGAGAGGGCGGAGTCTAATGCATTGGGTTTGATAAATGAAGTGTGAAGTTACCCATCTGGCTCTAGACAGCCCTCTTTTTCTCTACGAAAGGGAAACATTTAAAAATAACCATGGTACATCTAGAATCAATGACCCATACAGAGAGCTGGAATAGATCAAGATTTAATGGTGACTGTGGAAGAAATTATCATTTGAAAAGTGAGACAAAGGATGAGAAAGTACAGTTCAATATCTGCACCTGATTCATTTTTTAAAAAGGCCTTAATATTTTTCCCTGTTGATGCTATTGACACTTTTTTATTTTACTTTTTAACTGGAATCAGAGAAGTTCTTATAACACAAGAAAACAGGGGAAAAAAAGAAAAAAGTACTTGAATTTCAAGAGAGAATGTTGCACTTTTCATGATCAATAAGTGTCTGAGAGAGCTGGGCTATAGTTAAATAAAATTGTAGCTCTTATTTCTCCTAATAGAACTTGTACCATGTTGTAATAGCATTGTCTTCAATGCTTGCATGACATACTGCCCTTAATTGTTAGTAGGTTTTTGCTGGTTTTTTCTTAGACATACATTTACTACCAAACTAATTAGTCATCAATAAATCAACAAGAGATTAATTTAAAGGGTAGTGTTTAACTGCATTAAAAATATTGTCTGCTAGGAAAAAAAAATTAGTGAAACTATTACTGAAGTATGGGACTTTCAAATGGAAAAAATTGTGTTAGTCCAAACTGGTTTTATTAGAAGGCAGACTCTGATGTCCCTTTTGCTGTTTCCCTCAGTGAAATTGTACCATTTCTCTTAGGCAAAATTCAACCAGATACTGGAAAATGTAAAGTTTTCAAGAAAGACATAATGAAGTGGAAAGTGTAATTTATTTACGATTGCTGAATTTTCATAGCTGTGCTACTTGTCCAAATTCTGAAATCTTCTCTCTAAATTATCATATAATGACAAATTGGCATAGTGAAAACACAATAAACATTCAAAGTGAACAAAATTCTTCTGGTTTATGCGATAAACAGCACATAAGTGTTAACTGATTATAACTTGTAAAAATCAATAACTTATAACTTTGCATCATTAAAATAACACAATAATTTTTTTTTATGAGGTCATTCTATAACCCATAATATTTTGTAGATTGGGTCACTGTATTTCTAGAATTTTTATATCCTTGCATTTTTGGCATGGCAGTGGAAGAAAGAACCTCTTACTTGTGACAAATCATGTTAGTTTCAGGTTTCAAGTCAGATGTGAGCTGTAAAACCTCAGCGTTTTTTGCCTTTGTCAAACCCCTTCTTAGATCTCACAATTTTATATAACAATTTAAAGGTATGTTTTTTCTAGTTACAATGAACACTTATATTACAGAGGTAGTCTTAGCTCTCAACAGTGAAATCTGGGTTTTTGTGTTGATATTTATATGGGAATATGAATTATAAGTACCTAGTGAGAAAATTGAGTCCTAATCTGGATGGCATTCTTCAATCCTATAATAAGAAAAAATGAAGAATCTTAGTGCAAAAGCATAAACTAGTGTGTATGATAAATAAGATATAAAGTGGAAGATTTTTAACATTTTATTTTCTGTTTTGAAGAAAAAAGTTCTTTTTTTCTTCTTATGCCCAACCTACTTGTACCTTGAAATTTTACATAATAATTAAGGAGTAATTGAAGTAGATTTTACTCCTTTTACCACAAGTAGGAGAAAGTGGTGTTGATGTAAAGGACCGTGTTTCCTCTGCAGGAGAGAAAATATTGATGGGTTAAGAAGTTAACATGGGCTTTGGGAAAATCAGAGGGGTTTTTTCTTCTTTCTGTCACAGGCTTTGTGTATTTTCAGGAACTTATGAATGCTATTTTTCAAATGAAATGTGATAATACCAGTTCAAAGACTGGTTGAAAAATACTGACTTTTTTTTTTTCTTTTTAAACTCTCACAAACTTGGCTGGATGATAAGTATATGAAATGGTGTGAACTCTTCAGAAAATACTATAATAGGAGCTATAACAGTTCCCAAGATTTTACAAACTACAGAGGTATCAAAGTTTGTCAGAGTGGGGGGAAAGTATTTGCGTTGTTTCAACCTTTTGTTTGTTCTGTGTAAGGTGAGAATGACAGACTTTGTTTTGTTTTTCCGTGTTGTGGCATCCCGTGCCCATGTTTCTGATATTAGTAAGGATCTCAGTACATACAGCTGTATGATCTCCAGTGTGTTTTTTGATGGCAGTTGTCCTCTCTGCACACTGGTCTCAGTAAAGTTAGCAATGATCACATACCAAAATTCCCATTCACCGTTTTGGAAATCACAGGGACAAAAAGAGGAAATTACACTTAGATTCTTTATTATTCATTCTTAAGTGAGTGAATGCTCCTTAAAAGAAGAAAATGAAACTGTTAAGCACCCGCATGTATGCTAAACCAGGTTTTCAGAATGTGAATGTATTTAGATAGTGTGCAGATAGTAAATTGTGGCTGAGTAATCCTCAACCCTGTATGTTAATCAAGTAGATGCTTTGAGTCAGACTTAAAAACTAGCTTGCAGCTTTTAAATGAATGGAGAAAACACTGCAACATTGATGAAGTTGTCAGGTCTCTTGCTGTAGCTATGCTTAGACATCAGCTGCCTTGAGTGACCTTTGACTTTTCTCCAGTTGCTTATTGCCAGATTTCTTTTGCTCCTCGTGACCCTTCCTGTTTTCTGCCTCTGTCTTTCACCTGTGTTCCTTGTATGGAGGAGTCTTTGAAGCAGCCAAGCTTGGGATCAATAGGTACAAGTACTCTTCTGAACAATGGAAATGCAGCTTGATTAAATGCTGCTGTTTAACTGTTCCTTTGAAACCATCCTGACCCTTTACCCTTGGAAAGACTATGTGTTTACAAGCTGTGGCTACTTAGAGAAAATCCTGCCTCTTACCTTGTGATGTCACTGCATACAGAAATAGGGTGCAAACAAAATTAAGTGGTGTAGCAATCTAAACCAAATGTTATTATAGGGCAGGCTAAGAAAAGCTGCAGAACTTCAGCTCTGTGTGGGGCTTGTTCGTGTCAGACTCTGTCATTAAGGCACTTTGTAGGGATTGTGTACTCTGACTGTTTACTTTATCATTTTATTTAATTTTAATGGTTCACTTCTGAAATCCATAGACAGATGTATCATCCTATATCTGAGTAGCTACCAAATGAAACTTCTTGGACATTTTTCTTTTTTGATTTTATTTTATTATTTTTTTCTTCTTGTGCTAGATGAGTTTTTTAAAATAATTTAATGGCACTTGCCAAACTGGAAAATTACACAAATTTAGTCCTTATTTATAGTGCAATCTAAGCTCCCAAAAAAATGTCATAAGGAATTTTCCCACTCTGAGTTTATTCAGTTATTTATGATTTTTATGTTTGGTTTTACTTGGACAGGCTTTTAAAGTCAGCATGGGTGACATTTCCTTATTTATGTAAGCTTTCATAATTGCAGTACAAGGAAGATAGATAGTGTTGTTTTTCCAGTGGCTTGACAATGATTTGTTCACTACCATTGGGAGACCTGAATGCTGGAAATGGAGATTATTGCATTTTCAGGCTACGGGATACTGGAGAGTGACTAGATCACAGAGGTGACAAATTTATAATCTGTGGAGACCAAGTGTTAGCCACATCATCAGACAGTTGAACCACGAAATAGCATTAGCATCTGCTGTCATTCTTTCTGTAGGAGAGAATGGTGTCTACCAGAAGCAGGGGAAAAGGAGAAAGGCTGGGAGACTTCACTGTGTTTTACTGGGCTCTGTAGCTGCCCACATTAGATAAAGACCTGGTGTTACAAACTAGGTAAGTGGTCCAGTAAATTAAAAATTTTCAGATTTATTTTCTTTTATCTACTGGGGCCTACTTCTTTACCAGTATCAATCTATTCTTTCCTTTGCCTTCAGCAAGATGTGCTAATATCATGGTATGTAACATCCATTAAACCATTGGCAAACTTATTGTGAACTCAAACTTTGTCTAAAACCAGACATTTAAAATTAAGAGTCTGAAGAAAATTCTCTCTTCTGTAAAAAAATAGAAGCCTTATCCAAACAGGACTTTAATGATTTTAGTGCTGTTATTGCCACAGTTTTAGCTGTTGTGAAGCTGAATCAAGTGTTTAATTTGGAGGTGTGTTAAATAATCTGTGTACATTACCAAAGGTGACAAAACAGAGGGTAACTTAAAGGGTTCACCCAGCCAAATGATGCTGATCGTGTCATACCATGAGTGTAAGTGAGCAGATGCTTACATAAGTTCATGACTTCAGTCTTAAAGGCTGTCAGCCTTGTGTTATTATAAGTTTTTCCACATATAGAACTTGATGGCTCCAGGGATTGGCAATGAAATAGGAAGCCTTTTGTTTTCAGGTCAGCAGTTTAAATATGGTTCAGGTAGGCTGTGCCAAAGATTACTCCCATTGGGTGTCTGTGTTTGATGGCCTATGTAAAATGCCTCGGTTCCCCAGCCCTGATAGGCAGGTGTGTGTATCACATGAAGCAACTGCTGCAGCTGACACTAATTGGTGCCCTTGCTGGCACTTCGGGAGCAGCCAAAATCTAAATGGATGGTGAATCTGAGCAAGGGGTACTCAGTGCTCTGAGCAGTCAAGGCCGTGGTGGTGATGAGCCAATGCATGTCACTCACTGCTGTAGTAGAAAAGAGGATCTGTTGCGTTGCTCTACAGTTTGGCTGCTTTCAAGTTCTGGTAGCACGTGCAGATAATCATGTGCTGGGAGAGGGGGTCAGTTCCTGGGCAATCTTAGCAGAATTGGTGAGAGGAAGGGCAGTCCACAAGGAGGTCAAAGAATGGCTTGGAGATGTATCAACTAATCTGAGAAACTAAGATGAACCAGAGAATAGGATTTGATTTACTTGCTGATTTTCAGTACTAATGATATATTTTGGGCATTTGAACAGTGATTTGGCTATTATTATTTTTGTCCATTGAGTGTTAAAGTGAGGACACTAGGAGAAAAGAGTATTCTGTTGGGAAATGAGAGTTCTGATAATTCTAAGACCTAAGACCTACCAATAGGAGGGTGTTCTACTTTTTCTGCAAGGCTAAACTGAATGGGTCCATCACTTATGCCCATGATATACTGGAGTTAGATTTAGTGCCAAATTGTGCTGGAGGTCTGTTGTGGTTTTTTGATTCTTATTGGGTTTTTTTGTTTTGTTTGTTTGTTTTTGTTGGTTTTTTTAATCTTTTTTTGTGCACGTTTGGACAGTACTGTTAAAATGTGCCAGTTTGTTTGGTGAGGTTTTTTTTGTTTGTTTGTTTGGTTTTTGTTTTTTTTTTTTTTTCTCCTCTTTTAAGCAAGTCAACATTTTCTCATTTTTAATCAGAATTATTTTTGACCACACAGTTAATGTGAATTTGAGCATGTGCTCAGGAGAAGTGAAGCAATCCAAGTGCCCACTCCAGTGTAGATGACTTGCTGGCTGCACAGCATGTTTATTTTCAGGTGTGGGGTACTGCATAAAACATCTAAGTATTTTATATTAGACTGTCCTGAAAGCACTTTAGGTATTTGCCCTTCTTTTTCTACTTGGAGATGTGGATAATCCCCAAATCCAGGTGTGTATTATTAGAGATTGAGGGGGAGGTTGGAGGAGGGGAAAGCAGGGGAGGAGAAGGATTTGAGAGGCAAGAGGGTGCAGTATTGGAGGAGGGTTTTGACTGTTTGCTTGCCTGTAGGTGACACTGTTGCATCATTTATCTGTACGTTTTCACGTATGTTGTCCAAGGACAAAAAAAAGTTTCATTGAAATAATCTGAGGGATTCAAAAAAACACATTTCACTGATGATTCTTTAATCCTTGGCTAGAGAGTAGAGTCTTAGATACAGGTACATGAATTGCATGTTCGCCTTCCCAAAGATGGCAGCAGTTTATAATATTATTTCTGATTAACTAGCTCACTAGCATTACATCTTCAGTATTCCCTTGAAATGTGAGATTCTAAAAGAATTGCTCTGCATGTTTCTAAAGACTAATGTAATAAACCAAATGATAATACACTGATTAAAAAAAAATCTTAATTTGCTGTTAAGTTACAGCAGTATAAAGTTAAAATGTTTTTCTTTGCTCAAGTCATTTAAATTAATAATGTGTGTCATTAAGTGAAATCTCACAGAGGATTTTTTTTCTTCTCTGCCATTAAGTCTGCTGGCTGCAGTGAAAATGAAATATTCTATGAGGCTTGAGCAATCATCTATCTCTAAGCTACAGTGTGCCTGCTGCCAGATGTTCAGGTGCTGGTGCTGCTGCTTTGACATGTATATCTCTTCCAGGCAAAAAAAAAACAATATATACATCAGTCCAGGTGCAAGGTGGCTTTGCCAGCAAACCTGCCTCCTTCTAGCTGTGACACTCATCCACTCCCCGTCAGAGTGTGTACGTTGGAAGGGGATTGTAATTAACCCCTGGAAAGCATAGGTTTCACTAAAGTGATGTGCACAGTAATGATATTGTTAGCTTCCTTAATTTCCAGTTTCACCATCAATTATGCCATGTGTTTCATCCAGTTGGTGCTACCCTCCCAGTGTTAATTATAACCTACAAGACTGTTACAGTTAATTTTATGGCAAGCATATTGTCTCTTCAAGGCTCCACAGCAGCTCATAAATTATCTTGAAGGTAAAATGTAACTTGGGGAACTAGTTATGAAAATTCCATCCATCTCGCTTAGGAGGTGCAGCTGCTACTGTCAGCTGCCTCGCTGCTGCATTGTGAAGGAATTATGGTGGGTCAGGTTTAAGAGGCGAGGCCCAGGCTGTCACTGAGGAGAAAGGCTGTCCTGGCCCTGTCAGACAAGTACCTTCTGCCAGTCCCTTGTGGTTTCACTTTGCAGGCAGTAAAAGGCAGGCGGTGCAGGTGTTTAGTCCCCAAGCTGTCTCTATTCATTACTTTACAGAAACTTGTTTTAGGTAGGCAGGTACGGAGACCTTTTCACTGTTGTCATAATGTTAGGCATCATCTGCAAAGTGCAAGATAGATAACTCTATAAATAACTCGCTGTTCTGTTGGGCTGGGCTGGTGGAGAAAAGATGATTAGCACTGTAGAGGCACGTGAAATAGCTCGCTGGTTTGTAAAATGACTGTTGGTTTAATTGTAGCAATAGCTTGGTCTGGAAGAGCACATCTGTTCGCCTTTATTTCGCATACACAATCAGAGGAGGTGCAATTTCACTGCTAAGTAATTTGTGTTGGAGTTTCACATTAAATAAATTAGCATGGGTTTATATGGGCATTATTTATGACATCTGTGTGTGTCCTGTTTTGTTTTTGTTTTTTTTCCTAAAGGAACTGCAAACACTCATTTCTTAAAAAGAAATAAAAGTGAGGGGGGATAATAAAAATAAAGCAGCCCATTGCTCAGAACAATGAGATTGGCATTCAGTGCTATTTATATTTTAGTAATATACTTTTATTATGACTATAATGCCTTATGCTCTTTTGGCAATAACTGAGACTACCATAGAATATAATGCCTTATTCTGCTGTCTCTTCCTTTTATATTTTGTATTTCAGTTGTTTTAAGTGCTGTTAAGCTTTGGGTGTTAAGAATAAAACTGAAGTGCAAATCAAATTTTCTGAGAGGCTTTTTATTCTTCCACTCTTTTGCCTTTTGAAAGGCATTCTGTGTTTATGGTGTCATTTCCTAACCTCATTTACAGCTGGGAAGGCACATGAGAAGGAATGCTGGGAGCTGATACTTTTCCATAGGCAACCACTGTGCAGATGTGAATGAAGAGACCCAGTGTGAATGTGTAAACGTTAGGAATTCAGTCGAGGAGAAAATGAACAAACACAATAATGAAAAACAGTAAGGATAATTAATCTAAATATATATTGTTTGTTTTGACAGTCTTTATTCAGTTTTAATTATTTTTGATCATTCATTACATAGGGAAGAAAACATTTTCCAAGTAGTGGTGACATTGTAAATTAGACCTCTTATATGTTTAAAAAGGGGGGGAAAAGGCTCATTAGAGCCTGAAAATCATGGCACTTCTAATGTATGTTCTTTATTTCTTTTCCTGTGGAATTTGCAGTAAATGTGCCTTGTGGTATCTTTTAGAGTGCCATTCTTTTCTCGGAGTCAACAGCATGCATTTTGGTTTATTCCCCGAAGAAACCACCACATTACAAGTGACCAGACTCTGTATTTCTGTTTGTTTAGTTTATTTAGAGGGAAGGTCTACATTAGGCAGAGCCTTGGGCGAAGTGAGGAGTACAAACAGGATCGTCTCAAGAGCAGACCCGGAGGTGTTGCTTCTCAAAGTTCCTTTTTGGCTTCATCCTTTCCTCATCTCCCACAGAAGTGAAGGGGGAAAGTTCTGGGTGGTGCTGGAGTATCCCATTTAACGTGGGGTTGCTTCACCTGATCATGTTATCCCCTACACTGTAGGGCGCCAACCCGTGAACTGAGATTATCCATGAATATTGCTAAGGCAATTCCTCCGCTGTGGGTACTCCCTCTTAGCCTTCTGCATCACAGCTGGGGATATCTGCACTTGCTCTCCTGGAATTCTCATGAGTTTGTGGATGGTACAGAAGGCTGGGGACAGGAGAGAGGTCTGAGAAATTCAGATGTCCGTACTGGTTTCTAGGACATAATTTGACTGCTGAGTATCCAAAATTGTAGCATTAATTTGGTTTTAAATTATGTGTAGGTATCTGGATTATTGTCATCATGGTCTCTTCCCAGTTTGCACCATTGCAATACTGCTGAGTTTAAGAGAGTTATTCTTGATTTAAGTTAGTGGGATTGAGAACAGAATTAGAGCACAGATCCTGGAATATATCCTTCACATTTTCTGGTGATAGAATCTCAGACTTTGATTGTGATACTGTTGCAGAAGGAGATGCATCTGATTTGAGAAATATTTGTGGTTTTAATTTGACACATAAAATGGTCATTACCAAAGTAATTCTCTTTTAAGTATAAGAGAAAAAAATGCAATTGAATGAGAAGTTTTGAGGTTTTTTTTCAGAATAAAGTGCCTTTGTTTCTTAGCTCTTGGCCAACTTTGATAGGAAAAATCTGCATTTGGAAAGAAAGCTATGAAGTATTGAAAAATTGGTTTTTACAAAAATGGATTGAGTTAGCTGTAATATAATTGGAGGGAGAAAGACTTAAGAGTTGGATCCAAACCACTTAGTTTCCCAAGCAGACACATGTAAAAAAGATTGCTGTTTCTTGCTTGACATAAGTCTGTATGTTCTATTATCAAACTAAGAAAAGCTAAATTTTCAAAATAGCTTCAATATCAGTCATTAGATTGCCAAAAATACTTGGAAAGCAAGGATTTGAGGGATTGGTTTGTGAATTTAGTCTTATTTATGAATGACACAATTTAGATTGTTTGTTGTAAAACAAGTAATTTAAAAGAATGCATACTCAAATGTTTGCCAGTTAAGTGCGCTATCAGGCAAAAGAATTTCCAGGGATAAAAATAATTGTAGCTCAAAATATACATGAGTATAAAAAGGATTTAAATTTGTGATAGGTTGTGGAGATCAGTGTTGAAACTTAATGCTTCAAAATGTATAAAGAAATTGCATTTTAATGCTGTTGTGGTAGACTAAAGAATGAGGGATATAATCTTCAGCTTGTTAATAGTTAATTTTAAGCTCAAGAAGCATGGGGGGAAGGCCTTTGTGCAGTTTAAATCTAGTGAAACCATTGGAGTGGAATCTGTTGACCATTTGCTTATTCATTCTACATTGTTATTGTTCGCCCATGAAAACAAGTCATCAATACTGCTTCTCTCTTATTCTCTCACTCAAATATAGGGTGTTTTGGTGCGAAATACATTTAAAAATATTTTGTTTCAAAATATTCCCACCCACACCTGGCTCTTTTTTTACTGAGATAGACGTTCTGTTCTTCACTGACATTTTAGGGCCTTCTGACTTGTTTTTTTTTTTTCCTCTATGACATCTATACTATAATTTGCCCTGGCTGGGAAGTGTAAAACTTTGAGTAAGGTTGCTTGACTACCATAATACTGCACAAATTTAATTATGTAATCAAAGTTACATGATTAAGCAACAAGATGTTGGTATGCATTTGGTTCCTGACTCAGCAGAAGTATGAAACAAGATCAGTTCAAGAGCATTTATAGTTTCTTTGAAGGAAAACAGCTGGAAACAGTATAAATAGAATCATGTTAGGTGAGTTCTCACATGTTCAAGGCAAGCTTCTCTGTTTCTCTGGTTTTTAGCATGAACTCAGGTCCTCTTGTCATTCAGTGCAACTGCGCACAGAATACTGTGTTGAAGATGTTCTCTTGAGGGAGCTGGTCTAAATTTGGGGTTTCAAGCTGAGTATGTTTTTTGTACAAGGAAATCCTCTTGGTATCTTATCAGAGTATTTTAAAGCAAACAATTAAAGTGGCCGAAACAAACAAATCCAGCAAAAGAAAACCAAACCACCCCTTGTACTTTATGACATACCTGTGTTTATAAAACATGTAACTTCTCTTTTTTTTAATTTTTTTTTTCTCACTGGAACCTATCAGCATATGTATTAGCGTGCTAACATAAATGGTGATCTTAAAAAGCGTTGACTTTTTTTTGCACACTATCAATTGCTAACTGATATGGAAAAATCTTACTTTAATTTTTGCTAATTCTTATTTTTATCCTACAAAAGAAACTGTATGAAAACAGTATGCTGTCAAATATTTTTTTAAAAGCATACAACTTTTAACAATGTATCAATTATTATAAAAGGCAGATGAAGATGAATACAGAAAAATAATTTTTGTTTGCCTGCTCATTTTTTGCTCAAAGCCTGGCCTTTATTTAAGCATATTATTTCCACACACAAAAAAATAACCCTACAAGATTTATTGGCGTTTGTAGGGAAAAAATGAAAGGATTTTCATGTTTTTCAGGAAACCTAATACACTCTCACAGATGGCCCAGCTCAGGTGTGATTTTAATTATGAGATAAAACAAAGCCCAACACAGTAGGAAGTAGTCTTAATAAACGGCCTGAAGCTTTTGTCTTCATGTGTCAAAAAGCCTTTTTATTGTGTGATGAATTTTTTTTTCCTAGCTGTTTCTAAAAATTGGTTGAAAAGAAATACAAGGGCTTCCAAAGTTCAAGTGAATTATTTTGGTTAAATTAAAAATAGGATTTTTAAAAAAAAAAAAAAATTTTCCCCCAACAATTTTAAACTTCTGGCAAATGATAGAAAAATACATTAATAATAATTCAACCTGCAAGGACACAAATAATTTATTTAGAGGTAAAACAATATTTTAATTAGATATTATTGCAGTATCACATTGCTTAGTAGTAACACAAACTTTAGAATTTGCTAAGCTTGGCTTAAACTGCACTATCAGAAACTAAAATTAATTTAAACCCGGCTATGGTATTCAACCTTCATTATTAAAACACAAATAGTGTGATCCTGTTGTTAAATATTACTAATATATTATAATAATGTTGTACTGTCTTTCCCTTAGTGGGGAATTATGAGGACCTCATGTTAGGACCTCAGTGTCCTGACATAGTTAATTATCCATAGATAATGGTTTTCAGCAGCGCCTGTTCTGAACATCACAACCTCACTGTTAAGGGCTTAATAAATATTTGCAGACTCAGGTGCCGAGCGCCTCCGTCCTCCTCTGCAGAAGCAAACAGCTGTGGTTGCCTTCCTGTGCCATACATCACCCCCAGACCCTCATTTGTCCTGGCAAACCTAATGGTGCAAATGGCAAGTTTTATGTCCTGCGCTGGACTGGGGTAATGTTTGTTGCAGAAATGCTGGTTACCTTTCAGGAGTCATCTGTCTTTTCTAATGCAGAAACATCTTAGGAAGCTGAGACTTTGGGGGTTCATTACTCAAATGCTGTGTGTATTGATAAAATAATTTAAAACTTCATTTTGGAGTGCGTGACCACTATCACCACCCGTGCTGGAAGGTGGAAAAGTACAACCAGATGGTTCACAATTGAAATCTGTCTCCACGAGCATACTTTTAGGGGATAGTTATTTGTAATAATTGTTTTAATTATAGGACAGTGAAGAGCTTAATCGTAATGAGCTTTTACAAGTAATACATGTAAGGGTTTTTTGTTTTTTTTTGTTTTTTTTTCCTGTGTGGTTGAATACATCTCAAGGGAGGAAGTACCCATAAGCTCCAGGTAGCTGTGCCTCACCTTAAAAATTAGGGCTTGGAATATTTGGGTGATTCTTACATAACATCCCAAATGTAATTGCTGTTGAATAATGGAGTGAAAGGTGGAAACTCTAGGTTTATGTACATGGAACAGAGCCACATTCAGACAGAGACATGCTTGAAATGGAGTAACTTACATGGTCTTTGATGATTAGTAGTCAGTGAGCTTCTCTGCCTAACCATTTACAATAGCAGTCATATTTGAAATGCTGCTCAAAAATTCTTTGGTGTTCAGTCCAAAATAAATCCACCAACTTAACTTCATATTTTTGTTATAGATTTCAATGCTTTAAGCAAAGTCCCTAAGGGGAAGTTTTTGAGGTTTTTTTCCCCAGCAATTTTTATTCTCTGCTTCTGCCTTGCCTTGCCATCCATGCATCATTGGTCCTCATCCTTTTCAAATTTTTTTTGATTTTTAATTAATCTTGTCTGATCATCATGTATTATGTGGGGGGTATAATATAAAAAAGTAAATTTAAATAAATGAATAATGACATAGTTCAAGTTTTTGACCATGTGCTGATTGAGGGAGCATTTGGAAAAAAACTGTGTGGTCCATATTCTACGGGATAGTGCAGTTTAAGCATTAAAATGATCCTTGTCTCTCCTGTTCTGTACTAAGTACTCTGAACCTCAGACTTTCTATGAAAAGTTATTACTGAGCAGGGTAAGCAGTCATGACTGACTTGTATGAGCTTCTGTGAAGCAGGAATCCTCAGCATTGGCTACCTGGTCCCTGCAGCACTCCTAACTGGTTTCTGGTTTTCAAACGCACACATTTTTTTATTCTCACCATTCAGCAAACTATAGTGACTGTAGGAAATCAGTGTTAATAGTAAGTACTATGAGCTTTATGTTTTAATTGAAGCTGTGATTATGGTGTTTCTTGTTCAGTTACGAGTTTGGTACAAACACAGAGGAAGAAATTTTCATTCTGATGTGCACTGATTGTCTTTCCTATTTTTTAATCCAACCCTGGTGATTGGCTCTGGGTCCAACACTAGCTGGCATTACTGGTTTGTGCTGCACTCACAGATGCTCCATTCTCCTTCTGCTCTGGATGGGAGCAGAGCTAGCATGTCACTAACCTGGCCTGGCTATCTGGCCAAGAAGTTATTAACGTCACATAAAAGCCCCAAAGTAAACAAAGGGTGCTGTATTTCAGTGATGATAGACTGTTACTCCTAAGTGTTATGTCTGCCATCAAACAGAAGATGAAATTGCAGTTTGCCTTAACTTTTAATGGTGCAAACCGAGAAGTTACCTGAAAAACACAAACATGACCCCGGGATTTAAACTTGAATTAATTTAATTCAGTCATATTTCTTTCTGATTTGGTGCACTTTAAATGTTGTTGTAACTATTATGTTGGTAGCCTATGTCCCTTTGAGTCATTAACAAAGTGTAACTGATCTTCATCTGTTGGGTTGGAGAGGGTGGGGAGGTTTAATCTTCAGAATGATCAAGGCAAGAAGCTTTTGGCTCATGAAAGTAAATGTTTTCAATCCTTTGTTGTCAGATACTACAATTTTCTCCACAGCAAACTTAGATGAAACAGAAAACTGATACACTGAGCCACTGGAATTGCAGTCTTGTAATTTAGAAATATCCACTTTATCCTTTATAATTCACTAAGATTCTTCAGTCTGAATCTGATATAGGTAGGAGCCAAGACAAACAGTAACCATTTATAATCGTTCAGAACAGTTTGGATTTCACTAAAATGTAAAGCCAAAGAGTTCTTGGCTTTGTTTCATGTGTCTTACAAGGATAGAAAGTGTATTTAAATTGTAGTATTCACCATGGCTGCATGTTTCTGTAGTATCTGCAAGCTTTTATTTTCAGCATTATAAAGATGTGGAAATACTGTACACTAAAATTTCTCACTTTTACCAGCTGAAGAACTCCATTTAAGGTCTTTTATCTTGCTAGAAATAGTGTAGATAAAAAGCTGTCTGCAGTCCTTCAAGCAGGAGTGAGGATGCGGTGATACCGGGGGTGCCGTGCATGTGCTTATATCAAGAAAAGAGCAGGTGTGCATCCCTTCTGTGTGGGGCATTGCCCTGGAGTGCTGACACCTATTAAGAGTTCTGATCCTCCTGAATTCACAGCTGACTGGCTGGGCTTTTAAAGAACAAGTACTGCAGCAGAGAGTATTTGCAGGACTGAGCCATAAAATTGTTTTTGTGATTTACTTCTTTTAGAGGTATTTCCCAACTATCTAGAGTAGCTTTAAGTGAGTGTTCCAGTTGGACAGGACAAAAATTGAACTACATTTATTTTAACTAATTCTTTAGTCTAGAATTATAAAAGCTATCAAAATAGGCTCTTTGGTATGTTACTGACCTACCACCCAACATACATGCACACCTGACTTCCAGGTATGTACTTGGAATTGAAGGAGTCCTTCTAGTGAGGAGAATTTGCCAGAATATAATTCAGAATTTTTCTTGTCTTGCTCTGTTCTTCCAAATTATAAATAACTTAAGAATCAGAGCAACAGTGTGTAATTGCTCTGTACCTCCAGAAAGTTCTTCTTAGTATAGGTTAAATGATGGATTCTACTTTATATAGCATCCTGAAATTCCTCAATGGAATTGCCAATATATATGAAAATGAAAAAGAGATAAGCCTCATGTTTACAAAATCCATGCTGGGAAAGCATTATGGCAAAAACATTGTAGTACTCTACTCTTTATGGCTGACATTTGTGAAATGCTTTGCCCTGGACGTAGGAAGTTTACGGTGAGCTTTCCACATCTGGGGTCAAGCACCAGCAGAAGCTGTGTTTTCCTTAGACGTGAGCTGGGCTGGCATTTCTGACAGACGTGTAAACAGATGCAAGCATTGTTGCTAATGACAGGTGATTATAAGTGGCATGGGTGCCAAGGTAATTAAACCATGCCTTGACAGGAACATTTGGTGAAATGGTATTTCAGCATTAGAAAAATTGTTGCAACACTTTTTTTTCCCCTGCTAAGCTATAACCTGAATATCATTCATTTTGATTCTTTGGCCACAGTGCTCCCAAACCTTATCCCTGCTTTATGTACAGAAGTATTGAGAAATAGCTGAATAGCATCAGTACATATCAGTGGGGTTTTGGAGCTTTGAATTGAAGCATCTGTTTCTAAGAAGGCTTTTAGCATATAAACACAGTATAAAATCCAGCATGGAGGCATTGGTGATGTATTATCTTACTTTATGACAAGATAATGGTTATTGTGCCAGATTTATTAATGGCTGAATTGTTGTGCTACTGCTTGTCATATATTTCTTATTGGACATCTTAACTGCTTTTACTGCTGCGAATTGTAGTTTCTAAATCTATTTAAGATTTTTGTGTGTGTGTGTGAATGTACTTCACAATGAAATACAGTTTATTCTTAATGTGAAAATAATGGTTGCTTTAGAAGTAATGCACTCAATATTAGAACTTTTATGAACTTCAGACAGTATCTTCTCAGCTCTTCATACTGCAATTTCATAGTTGAGGATGACTTTATCTTTTCCATTTCAGTTGCTGTAGCTGATAGTGAATAATGTGAAAGTTCCTTATTGATCTCCGAATTCCAAGCAACCCTTTATTTAAAATATTCACTCACACATTGCATCAGAGCAGTGCAAAAATTTGGTTTAATCCTATAAATTAATCAAAATTGATTTAATAAAATATGAAATATCTAGTTTAGGGATATTTTTCCATTATTCTGTGTGAAATTCATTATAATCTTAGGATGGAATCTAACTGTTCACATTATTGATGTTCCTTTGGTTTTTGCTTCAGCCTTGGAGCAATAAGTGTTTAATATAATAATCTTGTCTGAAATTCTGGGCTTCTACCAAATTTGGGAGCAGAATTTAATCCCGTTTATTTTTCGTTCAGAGCACTCAGAATGGAAAGAAATTCTTTCTCTCTGCTGGTTGGTCAGGACAACATTAAGCAGTATAATAAACTATTGCAAATATTCAATTGCAGCTAATGCAGTTTTAACATGTGGGCTGAGTGCTTAGCACAAGGTCTTTGAAATCTAGTAACTTTTAGTTTAAAGGTGGTTCTTAAAAATGAAATTTTAAATATGGTGAAATCAATTCTCACATCAGTTACTTGAAGATATACGGTTAAATGATTTGTTAGATACCTTTCTTCCACATTCTTATAAGAAGGTAAAATTGAGCTAAACCCATCAAGATGGCAATAAAATTTTCAATGTCTTTTGTTGCCTTTTTTTTTTTCTTTCCCCTACCACTCAGTTCAGTCCCCTGAATTCTAATGAATGTGCTAATAGAATGTTGATGTTCAGTTAATACAATTGTAGGGGTTTAAGCCTGAGAAGGATCCTGTAAATAATTTGTATGGTCCAAAGAAGCTGGCTTGAGTGTATCTGATGAATTCAAGTGTGGCAGAGGTGAGTGGTATGCCTGTGAAATGCTGCAGCAATGACCTAGCAAAGTGAAGTAGTGCCTCTACAGAGAAAATAAATTAGGGGATCACTTGTAAGGATTGTAAAGCTGAGAAGTAAGAAGGTAATGGGCATTTTTGCATTGTGCAGGAGTGTTTCAGAGGTTAAAAAATCTTGGCTGTTTTTTATCCCTTCAATGAAACAGGTGTGCAAGTTGTGCTTCTGTTACTGTTTGCAGCTTATAAGTAAAAAATCTGTAGCAGAGAGAATAAGATTTGAATGCTTATAGTGAAGGGAGGTGGTGTAATATTTGTAAAGCCTATCCAAAATAAAATCAGTGTCCTATTGGGGTCCAGAATTGAGTGTATGTGTTTATACATACAGTTTTTTCAAGGGATTTTAGTGTTATGTGCAAGTAACCTTGGAGCTGCCAGTTCATTTTATTTCTGATGTCTGCTAGTCCCTGAAGCAGATAAACTATGGATTTTTTTTTTTGATCTTCCATTTGCTAGGCTTTTGTTATATTGTGGTTACAGTCACAATGTCAGCACATAAAATGTTAAACATCACTGGTCTGAAAGAAGCTTCCATTGTCTTCTACTTCTGGTGCCTAGGGATTCTTTCTAGCCTTGCAGTGGTGGTTCTGTCAGTGTAATATGTCATGAAGCATTTCTCAGTAATGACAGACATTGAATATGAGTGACAGGAACTCTGACCGAGTGAAATGGGTTCAATTACCAGGGATGTAGGGTTACCTGAGATAAAACCAAATGGTCCAATTGTGCTTGGTTTTGACCCTGTGACTCCCAACTATCCAGCAGCAAAGACAAATGGCTGATTAACCATCCCCTAACCCTCCTTTTCTGTGATAAACTTGTTTGGATTTCCTTGTCTGAATAAAAATCTAAGTGTGGCATGTTTCTAAAAGGAAATATGATAGGAAAACAATGGGTGCTGGTGCTAGTCATTTTCTTCTCTTACTGACACAAAACAGAAAGCTGTCATTCTATCTTGGAATGTATCTAGGACATAGTGTCCAGAAATCAATACAAGATAAATGATTGCTCTCTTAACCTCACCTTTTTTCTGCTGCAGCGGTTACGTTGCTCCTGTTCACCTGTAGCCAACCTGACGCCAGAATAAATGAGAGAACCTGCCATGAAAAGTATCTTCTTGGGGTTTTTTGTGTTGGAAGGTTTTTGTTGGCTGGGGAGGCAGGGGTTGCTAGTCAGTATTGAGAGCAGTTTTACCTGTTCTAGTCCAGTGCCTGCAGCTCCCAGATAGAGTTATAGCAAGCTCCCTAATTAAACTGTCGCTGTCTGCCCTCACTTGACTGCCTTTACAAAGTCATTTAACTAACAGACATTCCTGACTATTAAAGCTAGGAGCTGCGTGTCTCCAGCGCTGCAGATAAAATGAATGAAATTTGTTAATCTCCACTGACACTTGATCCTAGATGTCGAACTAACGCTGTTGCACCTGAACTTTTTCTTTATTGTAATTACTTCTCATGTTATTATTTCATGTAATAAATTGGAAGAAAATTTCAACAGGTATTAAATTATTCAAGCTGATTTATGGAAGCTGAGCGAGTATGACATTCATCTTGTGCATTCTTCAAAAGCACAATTCAGTGGATGTTCATAGCTGAATTTAAGGTTTGCAGTAACAGAAAACTGTAGTAAGAGGATGTATTTCCTTCCTCTGAAAGAAATGCCATTTTAAAGTCTCTACCATTTAGGAATGAAGATAAATTTTGCCTTTGTGATTAGATCTACACTTAATTTAAGCAAATACTTTGACTGAAAATTTAATTATTTTTCAAATAGTATTAAAAAAAATTGCACACCATTGATAGAATTAGAAGTGCTCAGATTACAAGGTAGAATTCCATTTGTTTTGAAAGAACAAACACTTTAAAGGAATATTTGTGAGTTATTTTCCATCTTTTCTCTTTGTTTGGTGTTCTTTTTCAGTCATAGATTTTAAGTTCAGATGGGATGTTTAGACCATCTGGTTTGAACTCCTGTATATTTTGAGAAGTTCAGTTTCCCTTGGCTGTCCCTATATTGAGCTCAGTGATTTGTCTTTGGGTTTAAATGCATTTTTCAGAATGGTGTCCATTGGTTTGAGGACAGTGGGAAATGGGAATCTACCATTTGTCTGGAAATGGAGTCAGCTGCTAATTAGCCTTACACCTTAACAGTTGTTTTTCCTGTTTCTTACTGGAATGCTTTGCTTCAGCACCCTCTCTGTACTACTTCCTTTTGCAAGCCAAAAATACCATTATTATTATTATTATTACTAGTAAGAATTTTCTTTCTTTTTAGGAGCTCTCAGATTACCTAGTTATGTTGTTCATCTCAAAATCTTGTACATAACAGGTGATAATTTATAAAGCTTTTGATTCCTAGTGACCTTTTACAAGTTCATCACTGTCTTCATCGCTTGGTTGTGCTCCTGATTTCCAGGTCAGAGAGTTATGTTTTGAACCTTTCTGGCTTTTCTGCACCGGGTAAGAGTAAAGCTATAAATACTAGGAGATTTGGTGGTTCATATTTCAGCATAGTTTTTCTTGCTGGGTTGGAAGGAAGATTTTTTTAAAAGCACCTAAACACTGTCTTTCCACCCGAAAGCTACTTTAATTAACTTCTTTCTGCTAAAAGCAAATAATAATGCCAGTAGATGCTGAGACTGCAATTTGTTGATCTAAACCCGTGGATGCAATTTCTGAGTTCAGGACTTTGGGTGATGATATAAGTGGTCAATAATATGTGGTTAAATGTAATTTGTTTCCTTAAAAAAAGTTCCTTTAAAACAAGCTCAAACTATGTTCCCTTCCAGATCAGTAGTAGAAATATTATTTTGCTGTTTTTAAGTCATACCTGAAAGTTGTACTGTAAACTTTGTTATATAAAAGAATATATTTTAGCTTGCTTTCAATGACTTCTTGCATCTGTGGCTGGAACAACGTTGTGATTTATTTTAGTCCTGGAAGTAGTGGATAACCACGAACTACCTTGTTCACACCTTTTTTTTTTGTGTGTGTGACTGTATCTGGTGCAGTTTATTTTGCTTTAAAAAACAGTTGTATTTTCACTCAAAAATACTGTTCCTACCACATATAAACAGAGTTCTAGAGAAATTCTCATGATTGCTAGGTGTTATCTGACCTTTGTCCTTTACAACTAACAGCAGCTGATAAAAATACAGTGTTTTCCTTTTGGAATAGGATTCGGTCGTATAGGCTTGGATTCCTTGAAATAGATGGGTCATGACCAATGTCAGCTCTATTCATGCCAGAAAAAGCTTGGATCCAGCTCATCTTTTCTGTTATGTTTTTGCAGTAGAGAGTAATGCTGAACTTGAGTGACTCAGCAAAAAGCTGTGTGCACTCTGTGCTTATCTACAGGGTGTACAGAGGAGACAGGCATTTTCAGGAAGGTCCCACAGCCTTTCACCTGGTCATAATAATTTCTCAATTCCTCACATCTTTTAATGTCTGTAAATTCGCATCCCAGTGCAGCTTTGGTGTCCTCATTGGGCTCACCTAAGCAATAGTTTTCAGGTGAGAGATGTGTGGCTGCAAAAGGACAGTGCAGTAAGTTAAGTGGAGTCTTCAGCCTGTTATACTGTTTATTTTTCAAATAAATGTTTGGGGTTTTTTGTTTAGTTAGAGAAAAATCCATCATATTTTGAGCTGAATTTGCTCTGTTTTAAGCATGCATTGTAGCCAGGCCTGTAGGGCTATTCACAGAAATAGGATGTTCAACAAATCCGCTTTTGCAGTACCAAAACACTGAACATCAGTGACAACAGCCAGAGATAGATTAAAATACATGCATCTTTATTTAAAAATCTAAATAAAATCTCTATCTGTAAACTTCTATATAGTATCTATCCCAATGTCTATATAGTAAGCAATCTTCTCTGAATGCAATAAATATTTCATTACCCCTGGAGTAGTGAAATATGCCATTTATAAATTTACATTTATTTCCTTAGTTTTATTTCTATGCTGTGATAATGTTTCTATTACATCCTTCCTCTGTCTCCCATTTCATATTTTGACCTTTTACTCATACCATTATAATATATTGCAATCCACCAGATAAATTCTGTAAAAATTAGTTCTTTGGTTGGTGTACATGCTTTTTTTACCCTCACGTTCCACAGCATCCAACATATTTACAAAATCTGTATCGATATATTGTGGATTCCAGTCTCACGCTGTTCTTGCCTGTGCAGCTATCCAATAAAAATGCCTTCCACAGCTGTCAGGATGGAAGTTTGCAGGAAACCAGCCATTGCATCCCACTTGGAGCACTGCTTGTGCTCTGCTCCCCCTGAGCCTGGCGGGCCAAAGTGAACAGTGGGAGCTGTTGATCGATGGATAATATTCAGCTCCAAGCTTCCATAGCACCTTATTTCGAGGCTGACTCATTCAGTAGCTTGTGTTCTATGCCATGAGAAGTCTGGAAAAATAAAAACCCTGGTGTTTTGGCATTCAGAAGATTGTGTGTGTTGAATTATTTTACTCTTTTATGTAAAAACTTAAATTTTACTCTTTTATGTAAAGAACAGTGGGTCTGGACTTAAAAGTATGTGATACCATATCTATAAGGAAAACAGATACATGTGTCCAGTAATATACTGTCAAGATTTAAATTAGATTTTTTAGCTAGCAAAATCATTCTTCAGTGCCAGGTACACTTTTCAGAGCATAGTTTGCACATGGTGGTTTATTCTCTATTTTGGAGGGGCTGTGGTATCTGTTGTTGTTTTTTGAGGTATTTTTACCAGTTGGTCTTCACTTTAATACTTGTCTGTTGTATTGCTGATATTTCTGAGGTAGTTGGAATGTATTTTATGAGTATAAAAATATACAGAGCAGGTTTTTCTCTCAGTTCCTGGAGGCCAGTATTTAAAACCAAACTAACCAACCAAAGCAAGCAAAAAGCCTCATGTTCTGTTATTTCTTAAGCTCTGTGTCACAGGCTTTGTAAAAGAAAGTTCTGCTTAATGCAAGGTTCAGGAACACTCTGCATTTTCTACATTGCTGTAGAGGCTTCAGCTATAGTCCCTTGTGAGGCCACTGAAGGATACTTGTCCTTGCGTGTGTAGGACTGTCAAGTGAAAAGATTTTGTAGATAATAATTGTACTGAAAACCCAAATTTTTTTGCAGTCCTGTAAGTGGTCATCTGCCTCTGTATGAGATGGCCTCTTGGGTTTATTTCACTCCCTCTTCCTTTAGAATGGTTGCCAAAATCAGGTTCATATGTTTAAAAACACAATTCACAAAAATATAGGAAAAAGAGTGTCCATCAGACCATCATGCTTTAACCACAAGTTAAAACAGGAAAATTAGATTGAAGAAGTATTAAACTGATGGAGTAGATTTTATTTTTTTTAATATAAATGTCATCTTATGCTGGTTCATCAAATGTGTATTTGAGAGGGATACAAATTTAAAAATTAAGTATATCTATTAGATAGAAGTGCAAAACTTTATCGGTAGAATAGATTCCTTGGTACTTGAGACTAACCCAAAATATATATTTTTACTATCGTTAGATTATATATTAATAATCTTAACACAGCTATCCTATTTTGAGAATGTAATTATACGTTTTCATATATTAAAATTTTGTGAAAAATAACATGATGTCCATATTTTGGAAACTGACATAATTTTTCATTAATATTAATTGTGTTTGTAGGCAATTATCTCTACATTTCCTTAGTGCATTTAGTAGGAGTGAAGCTTCTTTTCACAGATTCTAAAACGGTCACAATGAAACTGCTTTATTAGCACTTCTGTAAGGTCAAATTCATTTCGTTTAGGGAATAGGACTTTTTCAATTCTGTATTTTCTGCATAACCATGAGATCTGGGGAGTATGAGTGAGCATTTTTCCTCACAGAGATTTTGATCTTTCTAGCTCTGCAAGCAAAACCAGATCTCAGTGCAACTTTCTTTGGTGGGCATCCACGAGCGCACGCAGTTCTGTTAATTTAAAAATTCTTCTGCTTTAAGCCTGCGTCCTCTCGCACTTCATCTATGTAAATAAAGCTCCTCGCGCAAGCCGGCCAGGAAAACATATGATACCATTTGCGATTGCAGAATGCGGCATGCTGTTCTTCTGTAATTATAATGGCCTGAGCAGTGAGGGGTTGGTTAGCCTTCCTTAGCAATCATTAATCTAGCGAGTCTTAGGTACCGCGGCCCATCTTGGAGAGCAGCAGTCCTTGGCACGCGGCGCTGGGCCTGCGAGGCGCTTTGGAGCGAGGCATGGCCGCGTTTGTTCCGTGCTGCCGCTCGCCGCTCCCTCGGGAGCCCGGAGGAGGCTGCTGCTGCTGCCTCCCCATCGCTGCTCGCCCTCTCCCTCGCTCGGCCCTTTATTTCTCCTCGTTGTGAAAGTTTCTTTTCTGTGTGACCGGGAGTCTGTTTAGCGGACCATATTGCAAGTGAAGGTGCATCGTTTGTTGCCTGATTTTGGCAACGCTGGGCGGTCAGCTGGGATGTAATTAGGACTCTGAGAACAGGCTGTCTTCTCCACAGGAAGGGCATGTTAGATGTTGCTGGGATTTGGGGCTGTCAGTTTGGCCAAGGCTGGAAACTGAGAGCTAGGGACAGTGATCTTTTCTTTCATTTATAATCCCTTTATGTACAGTGTATGCACTTGGCAAAGTTTACATATAACCTAGTGGCTGGAGCTTGCAAGCCAGTGCGGCTGAATTAGCATATGTTACATGTATATTTTAGTAATATTTTAAAGCAAGTGCAAATTTCCAAAGTGAATTATGCATGTATGACAGAAATAGGGTTGTGTTGCATTGGGTGTCAAATCCCACAACTTTTTGTCAAGACCATGGATTTTACATTAAAAAGGCAGAGAGACTAAACGAGGTAAAACAGTTTTAATTTTTAACAGTTTGGTCCAGCCCAAGGAACTGCTCTCTGACAGTTATAACTGACATTTGAATAATTGGATTAATTCAGAGAGGGGTAAATCCTGTATTGATGGCTATGCTTGTTCTATATATTTTTTAACTTGGGGAAGGAGCCGAACAGTTTAATTATTTAAAGGACATTTCTTGCAATATAAAATACTGCTGTTTTGAAACTTTGGTCTAAAATCAAGGAGGAAAAATGTTTGTATTATTTCATTCTTTACATATAAAAGCTTAAGGCAAAAAAAACCAAAAATCAAAACAAAACTTACTGCTTTGTGGTTTTTAAGCCAATGTAAAGAAAAACAGGAGAGGCAGAAATTATCATTTGTGGCCCAAAGCACCAGAAATGGAGATGAGCCTGATTTAGTCAAGTAGATTCCAATCTTTTTTAGGGAAGTGTAAGCCCTCAGTAATAATCACATTACGCTGCAGTTGCAGGATATTCAATCAACATCTTTGCGAAAAGGACAGCTTCCAGTTTCCTTAAGCTACCACAATATTTCTTCTTTTATTTGGACTCCTGTTTTTGTGTGTGTGTTTTGGTTCTTTTTGAGTTTTGTTTGTTTAATGAAAAATTTAAAGTTTACAGAAGTCAATGGTTGTACTTTGCTGAAAACCAAGGGTATGAAGGCTAAGTATTGTCAGGGACAGTTCAGAACACCAGTTTGGTTCTGGCTGTTTACCCAGCAGGACATAAAGAGTATTAACACTCAAGGAGAAAATGTGGATTCACAGCTTACGATATTAACACCCTGTAAATGAAGTATGAAACATGCCTATGAAATGTCATATGCATATATGGATGCATGTATGATTTTAGACAGGCAGAAGTGCTTTTTTTAAAGGATTGTGTAGTCTGCTTTTATTTTGTTAGTTTATGTTGCAAAACAAGCAACGCCTTTCCTAAGAATTCCTAGCTTCCAGGCTGCATTTATGTGCCGTACTTTTTAAAATTCTGCTAACATAATTCTGTTTTCTTAAAGGTTTGCTTCAAAATATTCATGTAGAAATAACAAGTGAAATTTGAAAGTGTGTGTGAGGGAATTCTAAATTTTTATTCTTAGATGGCAAGGAAGTATTATTTCAAGTGATTATTATTTAAAGTGGATTTTTTAAATTGGCATCCTTAAGAGTTTCTGTACAGTCCTCAAATCATTTGCTTCACAAACAAGACAGTTCAGCTTTCCTGTATCCAGACTATCATTCCTTTGGGAATACTCAAAGCCTTTTAAAATTATGGGGGTTTTTTGGGTGTTTTTTTTGTGGGTTTTTTTTTTTTTTTTGGTTGTTGGTTGTTTTTGTTTTTCTGGGGCAGTCTAAGGAAGTCCCAGGAGTGAAGTTGCCATCTGTCCTCTATATTAAAAGAATCTTCTATATTATATACCTGATGTTCTTGTCCCAGAGATAAATGTTGATAATTAAAAGAACAGCATTTGTCCTTTATTCTGAATTAACAATTCTTTCTTACAAACAGTTACAAAACTTATGGACAATTTTTAGGAAGTTTAAGCTCCTATTTTCTAGTCTCCTTCCTTTCTTTTTTATCATTACAGATTTTTGATAAATATTGGCAAGTAAATGAAATAGTTTATGAAGCTAAGCATGTGCATATATGATTTAAGGAAGGCTTCAGCAATGCTGACTCAGTTTTAGATAAATTTCTGTTCCAAATAACTCTGTCTTATGGTAGAGAGAAGGGAAAGCCATGGGTTGAGAATGAGAGATTTATATAAGCCAGACACTAATTTTGGGTATGTTTCCTCTGAATAAATTGCAAGTTAGGGACTCCACCTTCAGGAGAGGAGCCTTCTTCAATGTACGAAATTGATTCCCCAGCACACATTTGCCCAGGACCAATTCTGCATCTTTACACTTGAGCTGTAGCTCATTAGTGTCCACAGTTGCTCCCAGTAGTCCCTCCTTTCAGAGCATCCTGGTGCATGCATGGCCTGAATACCAAGTACTTCTAATCTGAATATCACACTCATGCGAGTCAAGATTAATATTTTTTAAGTAGCATCCTTGGTCGTTGTTTTAATATTATCTCCATTTGTGGCTTTAAGAAAATAATATAAAGAATATATCCATCAATAAGAGGAGTGGGGGAAGAAGAATGCTGTGAAGTTTCTGTAATAATCTGTTGTGCTGCTCCCTTTCCCCCATGGTGAGCAACACCAAGCCAGGTTAGACCAAAAACCTTTCTAGCTCAGTGCCATGCTGGGAGGGACAATAGCAAACAGTGAAGGAAAAGAAAAAAATAAAGGGAATAAGTGATTTTCTCTCTGGATATGAACTTAGCCCTGAGAAATTTGTGACTAACAGAATATCTGATGCAAAGGTGATATCTTCAATGGTTCTGCATAGACACCTCTCCATAAATCCTGTGAATTTATGCAGTAGTTTTTAATTTATGTGGACTTTTAACAGTCCTGTTATTCTTTTCTGAGCTGTGGCTTGCTGCTTTTATAAGAAAAGAGGAAAAACTTATTACCCTAGTTAGAGTTTGGGGGTTGGGTTGGATTATTGTTTTTTGTTCATTCATGAAATTAATTAATTTTTCATTCAGATTCTTCCATGCATCAGTCTTTTTTGTCTTTCTTATTTGTGTTGTGTCTGCTTTGAGGCAGGGACCAAAACTATTTAGTTCTTCATGCTTTGCCACCTAACCATATCTAAATTGTATCATATTCATATAAACTAGTTCATTTTTCTTCCTGGTTTGAATGTGTTCTTTAATGTGTTCTTCTAATTTGTCTAAAAGAGCCTGTGTATTTTTTGTGAATCCTGTCAGACACAGGACTGTTGTTTTCACAACACAGTACAAGTCTAGTATCTGCTATTCAGATCTAAAATTGTGTCATTAAGCATAGAAGGCGGAACTGAAGTCAGATTAGAGTTTATTTATCTGTAAATCCTAGGTAAATTATTTTACCTTAGGTAAAAGAATGAAGATATTTATGGTGTCTCTGCTAGGCAGAATACTGGTGTTGATAGATCAGTGCACATGTAAAGGACCTTCACAAGTATCTGTCCTAAACTGAGGTTCTATTCTGTCTGGCATACCTTGGATATAGAAAAAAGGCAGAAGCTAAATTCAGGAGCTGTGCTAACAAGACTCCTTATAAACAGGCCACTGAAGAATTGTATGGAACTTTATATTAATATTTAGTTCAAGAGGCTTGTTTGTATACAGTGCCTATAATTTCATTTTAGCCAGTGCCAGACCATCAGCAGTCAAAAATTTTGTAGTGACTCCCAAAACCTTCTGTGCAGCAGTTCTGCATATTTCTGTCACAAACCAGTCTTTTATTAAGATAGCAACTGTTGTTAAATTTTAGTTACTAAAGATTCTTTCTGTAATTTTAAAAATTTATATATTTAAAATGTTAGTTATCTGTAAAGATGTTTCCTCTTTCATTATTGCTTTCTTATTTGCTCTGATTGCTGTATGTAGTCACTTATTATATTTTTGGCTAATCATTTTGCTTCCAGTGAAGATAAAGTATTTTGTGTGGTCCTGCTGATGATAGGCATACAGGACATGTGTATTTTATGCACTGATAAATGGCTTAATTCAATCTTTGTTGTTCAGCTCCTAAAGAGTTACTTATTCAATTTCTGATATCATGTTTGGTTTAGTGTATGTGAGGTGGCAGTGCCTAATTGATGACCATCCAGAGCATAAATAGCATTGTTTGTCTCTTCTTAAATTCATTCCTTGCAGATTTTCTTTTAGACAGTATGCATTTATTTGATGCCATAATCTGTATGACTATTGAAAGCTTAATTAAAAAAAAAAAATCCTGTTTCCCAAGAGCTTCTAATGCACCAGGTTTTGTTACCTTAACATTTTTCTTTCATTAATATTGATTAAACTGTAAAGGGTTTCATTGCTGTTAATGGGGGGCACATTTCAAATTTTAGATCATTAACATTTAAGTAGATTTTAATTGTTACATTTAACAAATTTATGCAGGTAAAGATTCAATTTCTTCAATTAATTTACATTTACACGTTCAGAGATCTTTCACTAAGGCTATTCTCATAAAACTTTAAGGGTCCCAGAAGGATCTCACTGTACTTATATTCTTTTCATTTTATCCCTGCTACTCTCTCCATATTATATCTTTGAAATTACTAGGCTTATTTCCATGTGCTACTTAATAAAATAACATTTATTTTAGCCTTTTATGGGGAGGTTTGTTTCAACAGATTTATATATAAGGAATCGAGTGACATTTATGTATATGAGTGAATTCTAAATTGTACAAGTTTCAGATTTGATCATCTTGTCTATTATGCTGTGCAAGGGAAAAAGAAGTACCTGCTCGTTTGATGCAACATGCAAATTAGTCAAAGAAACAATTCCTGGGACTCCTTTTCCATGCCCACAGGTTCCATAAATCCAAATGAAAATAGGTACTCTTAGTTTGGTACTTTTTTTTTATATACAATAGAGGAAAATTCAAGATGGTATTATGTTTTCCTTGACCTGGGTCTGGCATTTCTCTGGAAGCATATTATCCTGGGTGTAGCCACTTCCTACCCGGGATATAAGTATACAGGGTAAGTTTCCATCAGTTTGGTAAAAAAGAACATTTTACTTTATCAAACTAATTGACTTGCATGATATCAAATATCACATAATATAGAGCAAGGCCAGTAAAGACAGAGGTGATGAACATCTTATGTTTTATAAACAAGAGCACAAGTATCTCTTGCAATATTAAATTTTACCAAGAAGGGAGACAAATTTCTTCATTTTCTTAGTCACATCAACTCATAACTGCAAATTATTAGTGAAGATTACATGTGACACATCTTGTATTTCTAAATGTCAATGTGTGTCTTGAAGTGCTTTTCTGAATTATCTAACCCAACATGGAAAAGTACGGACTTAAGGGATTGTAGTGGAAGGGATTGTAGAAGATGGATCAGTCATTTGAAGTTTAAAAATTGATAAGAAATTTGCAGAGTTGTTGGGGGCACAATGTGAGTTTGACAGTGGGGTCAAATCAATATATAGCAAAGTGTTTATTGTGTTGGAAAGCAAAAGTTTAACACATTTCATATGAAGGTATTGGTCACTTGAGGAGGTGAGTGGCCTAAGACTGGGACAAGGACCTGCTAGATGACAATATCAAACTGTGGAAGAGAATGTCAAATGAATATCAAATTAATCTTAAATGCTCAGACACAAACACATTTTTAGGGTTTTAGGCTCAGCAAGATTAAGGGCTATAAAGGTGCATGGAAATATTAAAGGCTGTAAAGATTTTTAAGGCAATTCTTGCCACACTTACTGGAAGTGATTTCTGTGGACAGAGGGTGGTCCAAGCAGAGGTGATCAGAAAGGAAGTTGATAAAAACTAGACACAAAAGTAATAAATGGATATTCAGTGCATATAAGAGGAAGAAAATGGAAATAAACATTGAAAAGGAAATTGAGACCTAAAATACCTTTTTTAGCTTCTGTTTTGGGAGAATTTTGCTGATAAGGAGTGAAAAGATGACTTAAAAAAAAAAAGAAATTGAGATGGGGGAAAGAAAGGAACACTATAGGAAGGTTCATATAATTGTTAGTTGAGATAAAATATGATCAAAAGGAGCCACTATTGGAACATACTGACCACTCATGAACAAAAGCATATCTTGTGTTATGAAAGGCAGCTTGTGTCAGGGGGTCGGAATGTTTATCCTTGTTGTTATTTATCCTGTCAGACAGTATTGATTTTAATTATATGGGAGGTTCTAGAGAAAAAGCCCAGCAGCTCCATCATGCTGGCCCTTACTGATGCAAGGTTACCAGAGTTCTATGAAGAACTGTTGGCTTCAGTTCTGGCAGCATTCATAAATGTAATTATTGTCTGTGAGGGGCAGAAACTCACTTGAAAGTGTGAAAACTCACTTGGAAACTGGAAAAGAATTAAAAAAAAAAATCTTCTTGGGGTCAGTTCTTTGACCTTCTGATCATTAGCATTCTACATGGCCCCCTCCAAAAAAAGTTGCAGAACTATATATTCATAGAGGAAATAGAGCTAAGTTGGAAAGTGATGTAAATCAGCTCACAGCACAAATACAAATCAAAACAAAGTGTATTTCCCTCTTAGATACAAAAAATATAAAAATGTTTTTCTTCAGCTTTTTTGCTGAAGAATTTGCTATTCATATTTCTCATTTGACATCTGTCCATTACCAAATGCACACATGATTTTATGCATTTAAGACAAGAGAAGACAATCTGATTTCCACGAAGGAAAGTATTTCATATTAAAGCATCATGTTTGTACTGGGCTTCGGCTAATGTGAAAATAAGAATTTTTGCTGCTGAGGGACTGAGATCTCCACATAAAATATCTATGAAGGAAATAAATATTTTAAAATGCAAGCACTAAAGTCATATTGGCACTTCAAAATAGGGTCAGAGGCTGATTCCTCCTTTAGAAGTGTCAGTGTTCTAATGCTTGTGACTGCATACACTGAACCTTTCATGATAAAGCAACTACTGTTGATTTTTTTTTTCCAGTGGAAAAAACACAGTTCTTTTTTTCATTCAGATCAAAAGTTTTCCATAAATAGTAATACAGGGCCTCATGTTATGTGAAAATGGAAGTTTTTATAAAGCTGATTTATTCAATCCAGACTGTGCAGAACAGAATACCAGAGTAACATCTGCCTGGCAAGTTAATTCATGTTTCTTTTAATGAAGAGAGTTTCTTCAAAATCAGCAAAGAATAAGCAGTGGTTTTGCAAGACAAATATGTCTTTTTCCAGATTATCTAGATCTCATACTGATACATGTAAAAATGTACTTCAGCTTATAGGTACTCAGCCTCAGTGCACAAAAGGAGAGGTACTTGGAAGCCGGGAATTTCTGCAGCCGGCTGTCATCAGCTCTGACTTCTCTTTGTTCCAGGTAGCATAAAGGATGCAGGAGGACACCGAACCTTTGCTTCAAAAAATGGCTTGCATTTAATGTTGGTGATGTGATTTGATCTATCTTTTAAAGACAGGCTGATAATAATAATATTACTTTCCAGTAGTCCTATTTTCTTCTGATGAACAACAGCAGCAAGGAGTACTCAGATCTGCTTCCTGGCTTAGCATATTCCCCCAAAATTGGTTTGTGCCTCAAAGCACATGTTTTGGTTTCAACTTTTGCTTTCCAGGTCACATTTTTGTACAGAATCAAAATGCTTATTGTTCATTAATTGTCTGTTAAAATTAAACTTCTGGTAGCCACGTCTGGATGCATAGAAACAAGAGAAGACTATTCATAAAATAGAATGAAGGAATACAGATTTTTGAGAACTCTAAATGAGAATTTCACCTGGGTCTGAGCTCAACAAATACTGGGTACCTGTAATTAAGTGCTGAGCAATCTGAACTTCTGTTAACCTTGGAACTGAAGTTGTTTCAAATGTGTCTCTTATCATTTTAACTACTCCCAAGTTTCTCCTGCAAATTACAAATGGTTTGGGGTACATTGGGAGGTTGAATAACTTTGTGCTTTTATTTATTATATCCTGCACTCAAACTGCTGGCAGATGAAACACCTGTTCTGCTGTGTTACAACTAAGAGTTGAAGATGAAAATGACAAAGAAGACGAGGGGTTGGTTTGGCAGAGAGTGGCCACCTCAGTCTGGTTAGATTGCTGCTGCTTGCAGTGTCAGCAGAGCAAGCTCACAGACAAAAGCATTTCCCGGGTGACATTTGGGTGTTTAGAGTAGATGCTAGGAAGAGATTCTTCCTTGAGAGGGGGATGAGTCACTAGAGCAGATTCCCAGAGAAGTTGTGGCTGCCAGGTCCCTGGAGGTGCTCAAGGCCAGGTTGGGTGGGCCTTGGAGCAACCCAAGATAGGATGGTGGAAGGCTGCAGGGACTTGGAATGAGATGGCCCTTAAGGTCACTTCCAACCCAAAGCATTCCATGATTCTATGATTTTATTCCTATTCTCAACTGTTTATTTAATAGAAAAATAATTTGTTAGGAAGAAGTAGCCTGCTTTTGCATGTTCCTGCCAAGCTCTGTTTATCAGCTTGTTGAACTTCAGTCATATGCAGCCTAACAAGTACATAGAGATGTAATGGGATACAAAGAACAGTCTCTAGCAGAGTGTAGATGTGCACAAAAACCTACATAAGAGCTGTTTCATGGCAGTAGATATAAATTTCATAATGTTATTATCCACCTACACAAGTCTGTACAAGTGCCTTGGATGGAAAAGCATGCAGATGGCAAACTCTATAAAAGTGTGAACAAATAAGGTAATTAAAAGCTAGGTTTTATCGCAGATAAAAGTACATGATTGCTTTTCCCCTCAAGTGGTACTCCAATAAAAGTCACAGCTATTTGTATGCAATGCAAATATTTTAATATAAAATGTTACCACTATCTTAAGTTCCTGAGAGTGACAGTAGGAATACAGAATGCTGTATTTGTATTTCCTTTTCCAGACTATCTAACATATGTTTAGATGTATCTTCCTGATGCAAGTCACCCTTTTGTGTCCAGGCTTTGAAATTTTAGCCTTTTTGGTAAATAAGTTTGAATGAAAATTGAATTTTGTTTCCCTTCATTAAATCATCAAGGAGAGTTGATTCTATTTTTTCCACTGCAATATTATTATTACTATTAGTCACTCAGATTTATGTTTATTAAATTTGTTTGCATACATAAAAATAGAAATAAGCATGGTATTTATTCTGAAGACTGCAATTTTCTGCTAAAAATAGAAAAGGCCTACTCAGGTTAAATGTTAGGATATGATTTCTGAGTCCAGCCAGTTCAGACAGGTCTGCCTAAAACTATAATCAACTGTAATACATTGCATTGGTATTCTAATTTCCAATTTGGGATTTTGCTAAATAAACTCTAGTAGACGATGTCTAATCTTTATGAGACCCAAAGTCTCTGTGTAAACTCCCTGAATTTTCCTCCATGTGTCTCTGCTAAACTGAGATGTGTCTTCTGGCTGAGTTGTAGAGACATTAAATTACTGAGTAAATCAATACAGTGCTGTTATGTCACTGTATCTTTTTCAAAGACCAGCTCAAATTTTGTGTGCTGTAGCTTTGATCCCTTTCATTTAATTCTAAGAACACTTGTTATTATAGTAACTGTTGTTTGTATGTTATTTTAGCTTTTTACTTAAGTAGCTATTTAGCAATTTAAATGAAAATGTAATTGGGTTACATCTGTTTTACATGCATGTAATACCACGCAGATGTAAACTTATATTAAAACCATATTTTCTTTTTGGCAAAAAGACAAAAAATAGAATTGTAGCAATCATGCAGTTTTGTTTTTTTTTTAAAGTAGTGTACACAAGATGTATTCCAGTGTTTATGTTGTGATGGTAACAGCCCTTTCTATTTTTATGAGAGCTAACTGGTATAGCTGTACAAGGATAAGTACACTGTTATGCTGGTGTAAATCCAGAGGAACTCCATTGAAGTTAGTTAAAATTCCTTACCAAACTTATCAGTTTCAATAACTGACTCTAGAGTCAAATTGCACTCCAAGGATCTCCACTGAAATAAGGAATTTTTGTGAGGTTTAAAAATTACAGATGACACTGATATTTGGCTTTCAATAACTTTATTTTAAAGAAAGATGAACTTCTTGCTGGCTGATCTTACAAAGTGCTGAATGCCCTCAGCTATTGTTGATTTTGATAGGGCTATGGATTTTTCTATGCTATGGAAAGAGATAAGAAATATTGATTCAATTCCAGCTTTCTCTCTGCTTTTGTATAGATACTTAGGGAAGGTACTTAATGTCTCTGTACTGCTGTAATCATAACACAGAATTCTTCCTGCCCTATTTGTCCTGTCTTTTCTTTTTTTGACTCTAGTTTCTTCGTAGCTGATTTCTATTCTTTATTTTTGTGGTGTCTAGCACAATGCCAGGATTGTGAGTGGATTGTGAGTAGGATCTATTGGTGTAGGTCTAAGTCCCACCTGGCAATTCTCTAAAATAACTGCGGCCTTTAAAGACTTTGGAATTTATTTAGAATAGCTCTTTTGTCTATCAGCAGGCTAAAAATATTAAGTATTATGTTTGTTCTGTAGTCTAGCTTGCAGCTTTTTCATAATGCAGTACCTTGAAGCTTGTGTTCGTAAGAGAAGACTTCTTACTCCCTTAGTTCCACTTATATAAGCGCAAGTTCAAAATACAGTATGTATATTTTATTTGGACCAAGGATATATTTAGCAAACTTCTATTTTTTTAGTATATGTTCCTGTTCAACTCTGCCTTTTTAAAGAGTAATTGTGAAGGACACATAAGAAAACTGTTGCATGTTTTTCTTCTTACTTTTTACCTATGAACATTTTAAGCCCTAATTCTACAGCCACGAACATAAATGTGTGAGACTCTTATGGAGACAAAATCAGAATATAAATTTAAATTTATTTCTGTTCTTCATTAAGTACTTTTAGACTAAATCTTGTTGCTCTGAAGTGTGAATTTGGCCCAAGTAAGGACTTGAAGATTTGCTGAAGAGTATTTAAGCAGGTAATTTGCAAATTACCAATGAAAAGCTGATAGGAAGCCACAGAGAGTCAGTTTTAAGGTATTGTTTCTCAGTTGTGCCCAGTAGCTCTGCTGCAGTTTGTTTGCTGCAAGGTTTGTATTTCACGAGTGAGCCATGTATTTATTCTGAACAATCCGTAATGATCCACTCAAAACAATGCTCTCCAGAGTTTCTTTTCCCTTATTTGTTTGAATTAGTTAAGCCTGGGACTTCTCAATCAAAGTCTTGGTTAAACTGTATTACAAAGTAGTTTTGTAGATATTGACAAATCAGATTTTTGTGAACATATAGAGTAAACATATACTTTTAAAATAGTTTTTCTACAAACACTGTAATTCCTAAGTCTTGTCCTTTCATGGAATTTATCTTTTGCTTTTGTGTTAACTGAGCTGGCCCAGTTTACTTTTCTATATAGGATGCTCTACATTTTCTTCATGAGTTTGCCAGAGAAAACTGATGGATGCAGAAGTCTTTGCTCCCTACCTGCAGATTTCAGTTACTTGGTTGTCTGTTATGCAGTTAAAAGTTGAACTCAAAGATTTTGTGGGTGCCTTCCAACTCAGAATATTCTGTGATTATGCATATGGTATGTACATAGGATGGTAATACTAACAAAAAAAAAAAATTTATAAGCTTTGGCAGGTACAGACTGGAAGGTGGGATGCTCTGCATATTTCCTCTTCCCCTTCCTTTCTTGAAGGAAAGAAATAATGGAAACAATTTTTTTCCTTGCATGGAAATATTTTTTTCCTTTTAGTGCCATTCTCCTTCCCTGTGGACTGGCCTGTCAAGCACTCGCTCTCAAGTTGAGATAATGATTTATAGAAATATATAAGCATATATATACATAGAGAGATGTATATATACAGATGTATAAATATCTATCTAGGGATCAGTATATATATATATATATA
>VWZN01000683.1:21209-31864 GCA_013396955.1 Regulus satrapa | reverse complement strand
GAAATCTCCCAACTGTCCTTTATTCCTTATAGATTTTCACCATTGGAGCAGTACATGGGCTATTTTCTGGATGTTTTTCACTATCTCCAAATCTGCATCCCCATTATCATCAACTTGTAAACCACAATCGGATGTATTAAACTTTCCACAAACCCCTCCTTCTTCTGCTAATAAATAGTCCAGTGCTAACTGATTTTGATATGTTGCAGCTCTTGTTTGCCTTTACTGGATCAGTAGGAGCTCCATGGCCCCAGATGTTTCATTGGTTATGATCTCTACAACTGCTTGGAATCTTACAATGCAATTTAGCATATAAATCAGGGTTTGACATCCCCAACTTTCATCTTGTGCCCAGGTATCTGGACCATATGTCAGTATTATTCACTCAGGAGGCCACTCCTCACTGCCCCACTTCTGGTATCCCCCAATTTCCCCAAGTAGTTCCTTTGTGGCAATTTTTAAGGCATTATATACTGGCATTCCCAAATTATTGCCGTCTTGGTTTGGCTGCAGAAAAAATCCAGGTTGTGTAATTCCTAGAGTGAANNNGTGTAATTCCTAGAGTGAAGTTTCTCCTCAATAGGACAGGAAGTTTTGGCTAAGCCCTTTTCCCACACATCCAGAACAACCCACCTGTTGCTTTTCAGTACTCCTTTCTTTGGTTATTCATGTTTTCCCAAAATTTAGATATTTCAGAGAACCCATAATAGGAGTTTTTCCAGAGTGATTGCACAGGAAATGTTTGATTCTATTCTGATATCTACAATTCTTTTTCTTCTCTTTGTCCAATATTGTGGTGTTTTTTTCAGGAATGCACAGTGTGAAAGTTCCATTATAGACTTTATATATTTTACAGGAGGTTTATCCTACATTGTCTGAGAATTCTTTTCCCATACACCAGAGGGACTCCTCTCCTATTTTTTTCTGAACTTATTATCCACCCCTCTGGTTGGTTTTCTCCTTTCATGTTGATCTTGTTCCATTTGAGAAATTCAACTGGGCCTAGGCTGCTATCCTTCCATGGCCACTCTTTGGAGCTTTGAAAGCTCCCCCACGTACCCAGCAGTTGGTAACATTTAGCTCTCTACTTTCTTTCTCCCAGATGTAGAAACAGGGTCCACAAGGGCCACAGGGTTGTCATCCTGAAGGAGGAACACCAGAAGAAACAGCTGGCTAAACTCCCTGACATCATGACAAAGCTGTAGGAATCTAGAAATTATTTGCTTATTATCCTAAAAGAGATTCAAAAAAGCAAAAATCAGAATAAGATCAATACCAAAATATTGACTGCTCAGTTAGGAGAGCTGTTGAAAATACAAAGGCAGAGCATGATAAGAGAAGAAAGGTCTTGAGATGACATGTGTCTAGTAGATGCATATACAACAGTATGAGAAAATTTGTAAAGCAACCAGCTTTGTTATTTACCTTCAGTTAAACAGTCAACTGTACTGTAAACAAATAGCAAATAAATAAAGTAATAATATCTTATAGATTATACCTACCATAAAATCAGTGAATTCACATAAAACATCAATATTAATAGTCTTAAAAAGTTAAATAATATTATCTAAACATTCATGTATCTATAACAATGAAAATGAAACAAAGGAAACATTAAAACAACTTACTAGTAAAATCTAAAATAGCTCAGATTAACCAATATTCAAATTTGGCAGAAATTAATTTTAATGAAAACAAAGCTTAAGAAGAAAACTCAGTAGGAGCCAGTCTTAAAAGTACGTGATGCAAGGAATTATTACCTCAGTAGAACATAAGGAACATTAAAACATTATTATTAACACTAAACATAACTTAATTGGAAATAGAACATAAAATATCTTAAATTTAAACTTCAACTCTACTTAATTTTAGTTACAATTAACATTAAAAATTAATATCTTTGAAAGTGATAGATACAAGGTGTAAATTATCCTAGTATTATCAATACAAAAGACACTGATAATTTGAAGAATCTATGATTAAATGTCATCTATGATGACTAGGAAATAGACTAGATAGTCTGTATAGCCAATACAGATAAAATGTAAAGGAAAGACCAGGCCAGAGAAAAAAAGTGAAATTAGTATTTTACACTTGTGTTTCATCTTGAAAGACCTTAGTTTCTGTACCAGAACTCTTTCTTTTGCAGATGTACTGTGACATCAGATGTTTTCAAATTAGATTGTTGTGAGAACCAGTGTAGAATAAGTCACAAAAATGAGTAGTAAAAATCATGTGAATCTGTTGAGGATTTAAGGTATATCAAAACCTAAGTTGCTAAGCTAGTAATATGTAATATATAGTTTCATGATTAAAGCTGCATTAGAGTCACAGATTTAGAAGATGATTAGTGCAATGTTAGTTTTTGTGGGAGGTTCCAAGAGACATCATAGTAATGACTGACACTAGTACAAAAAATATTGCTGGCCATTCTGTAAAAAAAATATTATCCATATGGATAAATATTAGATGTTAAGCAAGAGCTAAGCAGATTTTGCTCTGGAAAATCCATTGTAGTTCTTCAAAGAAGATTGTAAGCATGCACACAGGGGACCAGCAGCTGATATGCTATGCTTGGATTTCTAGAAGTTATTTGACAAGATCCCTTCTCAAAGCATCTTAGAGCAATTCAGCTGTCATGGAGGAAGGCCACGATATTTTAAAATAACTGGCTTAGCAGACAAAAAGCAGAGATTTGAAGTAACTCTTCAGTATCCTCAGAGAGGGAAGGTTAGCAGTATATGCTCTGGGCCAACTTTGTCCATAAATAACCAAGGAAAAGGGGTGAATGGGAAGGGGAAAAATTTACTGATGACAGTAATTGAATCAGTGAAGTAAATACAAAGGCTGACTTTGAAGACATATACAGGTAATGGGTAATCAATTGACAAATTATATTTCCAAATAAATGGAGGAGAACAAACTGTGTATTAGGAATTATTAGGAAAAAGTGGTAGATCTTATTCACATGATGTTATAAAGCTGTGCATTTATGCCTTGAAAACTCTCTACAGTAATTGTTCTCTCTTCTAAAGAGTGGTAAATACTAAATTAGAAGAACTACACAAAGCTTTTATGGAAGACCCAAAGATATGGAATTGCTTCTGTATGAGAAGTGGTAAGAAGAGAATAAGGATTTTCCTTTGGAAGACAAAGAAAAGGGTACTTAAGATATTTTAAAGCAAAGCATTGTATCATAAGAGGCAAACAGATGTGCATTATGATTTGGGGAGCTTCTTTTACTCACTATTGATAAAAGAACCTGCCAAAACCAGGTGACTTTATCATGCACAAGATTTAGAACAGGAAGATGTGGATGGCCACAGAGTGCATGGTTAATCTCTGGAGATGCACATGTGAGCTCCAGGGAAAACTGAACAAGTTTTTCAAAGATAAATTAATAATTCATTATTAATAGAGAAACACTCTTCTTATCCACAAATTACCTAACTAATTTTTTATTCTGTTGGGAAAACTGATTCAAGTTTGCTCTCATTTGGAAATATTTTATAGCAGGACGTTAAGCACATTCAAGAAAGTCATACTGGAGGTACTCTTCCCTTTTTTATTAGCCTATTACTTAAAAACAGAGGAGCCAGTTGACGAAGTTTACCGTGGTAGTTAATCAGTCTTTTGCTTAAGTTAGTCTCCAAGCAAAACAGTTGCTCTTATAATGAGCTTCCTTTGAAGCCTGGAAAGGAAAATAGTGCAAGACCTATTAAATACCATAATAGAGTGTGTCATGTAAACAGAAAAAAGAAAACATTCATGGAAGCTTAGAGAGCAAGAAGCTTCCCAGCTGCCAGAAAGCCAGGAAAGAGCACCAGTAGCAGTGCAGTTTTCTTCCATGCTGTCCCTTCAATTTCCTTAAGGCATGGTGGTATGTAAGCTGCAATTTATCTACCTAAAAATTATACATGGAACACATTAGACATCCACTGAGACTGCTGAGAAAGGATTCTGGCCCAGTCATCATAGTTATTCGTGCAAACAGTAGCTGTCAGACATGATTAGATTACCTGTCAGAAGGGTCTGATGAATTACCACGTTTGCATCTTACTCAGAGCACTGCTTACCTACGCATAAATACTGGGAGCGTTCTATTAATTGTATGTGAAATAGGTATGAATGGAATCAGTATCATACAATTACCTGCTAAAAATATTCTTAATATTGTTTTGGATTTGAAATTATTTCCTGTTTGCTCACATGCAAAATTAGCTTCTTCACACTGAGATTTAGATTACTGAGCGACCACATGGAAAATATATAGTTAGGTCTGACTGGAAAAGAGTCTTTAATTCCTCTTCACTTTTTTTAAGGAAAACCTTTCTGAGGTTTTCACATTATTGACAAATATTTGCATATTTTCCTTAAAATATGTGAAAATTAATTTTGCTATTATTTTGATTAAAATGCTAGAAATATTAAAGCAAGAATGGGCTGAAAATTTTTGACTAAAAATTTTCAGTGCAGTGTTTTTGACCATCACTTCTTACTGCTTATTCTCTGTGAACAAGCATTGATTCAGTCAGTGTCAAGTCTTCTATTACAAGGATTTGTAGTGCAGAAAAATATGACCCAGATAGGACAGTTTTTCTAAAATTAGCCCACCTATCAAATATCTGTCTGTCTGTCTATCTATCTTGTTCGTATATGTGTGCATGAGCCTCTAATTCCAAGAGAATTGAAAGGAAACATTCATTTTCCTAATTCTGAACATCAGGAGCAAGTTTTATAGCTTATGGGTACCAAAGGGGTATTTGTTGGGGTACAAAGGTAACCAAAGGTTTGTTGGGGTATAGTGGATCTTGCAACATACTTGAGTTCCCCACAATTTTTTAATAAAGGTGCATTTATATTAACAAATGAAAAAATTATGTGCTATTTGATCTCTTTTTATATCCAGGTTCCTATTATAAATATCCAGACATTTGGCCACAGACCAGAATTATCTCCTCTGCCAGGTTCATGGATTTAATACATTTCAATGAAACTTTGCTGTACAGGAGAAAGACACTTGCCTTAAGATTATTTATGTTACACATATATGTCTCTTGAGTGGTTAAGGTTGACTCAGTGGTGTGTCTTTCTAGGGACAGTACGAAAAGAGAAAGATTATTTGGGGAGATTTGTTCATCTCTTTTTAAAGGGATGGGGACTGCTGTGACTTAGAACACTTTTGGTACAGCTCAGATGATGAGTTTTTTTCATGGGTAACAGCTTATTCCCTGAATGTCAGACTATCTCTAGAGAATGTTATTTCAAAGCTTTGAATTTCCCTCTCAAGGGAAGTTTAATGCCTTAAGAAAGCTTGAGTATTGACTCAGGGAGAAAAAAAAAGACACTGAATTTTTTCACAGAAGGAACTATTCTGGCTTGATTTTAAGAAAATTATACAACAACACCAAAAAAAGCAATCCCAGTAGCTGGCAGACCTTTGACTGAATGTGTCTTCCAGGGACTCTACAAGTGTAAAATTGCCACCAGAATGTGTCGTGGGGTGGTGGAAAGCCCTGAGAGAATACTTCAAATGTCAGCTTTCAGGACTGCAGACTGATTCCTTCCTTCTGCCAAAGCAGTCATCTGAAATAAACACTTCAGACAGAGATGGAGGCTCTTGGGGATCTTGACTATGTGAGCCTGGACTCCCTGGAGAGCCCAGCTGGGACCTCATTTGCATGGTCAGGCTTCTTTGCAGCCCAGTAACTGAGATGTCTCAAAGCAGGCAGTCATATTGTGGAAGTTTGTTAAAAATAAATGCCTCCGTGAAACACTCTGGATTCAGTGTTTCTGTATTTTTCAGTGAAGAACTGTTTGTTGGGAAATTTCTTGACCAGCTTTGTCTGTGGGCTGTAGTTTGAGTGAGTTAGACATGTATAATGAAAAATGACAACAGTTCACAGGTCTGCAATGGGGAAGGGAAACCTGCTGAAGGGAGAACAACTGTAACAAGGAACTCAAATAATATTTTCCATGTTTTTTGCTGCAATACAGACAAGCCATGTGAGTTGTATTTTAGACAGCAGCTTACTTTGGACTTCTTTTTTAGCCAGGCAAGATTTTGGGTTGGATAGTACATATTTACAGAACATTATAAGCTGTTTATATCTTCTAAATTCATTAAAGGAAAATATATTTCCAAAATAATAAAAAACTACACAAAACTGTTTATATATAAAAGTAGAAGCATGATTAAGGAAAATACCATGTTAGGAGGCTGCAGAGAGTACCAGCTGCATAACTCATTTGAGGGTTTGGGACAGAATTTCCTTTGAAAACATTGGCCTGCATATTTTGATATCAGCTGGCCTCAATATTTCTCAGAAACATGGTAGGAGTCACAGATACTCAGACAAAAAAAAAAAAAAAAAAAGATAAAAAAAAGAAAAAAAATCTGGGCACCTAGACAGTCAGCTCTATTTGAAAATTGGCAGTTAGGAGAGTTGTCTACTTAAAAGCTTTTACTCTCTCCTTAAAAGTTTTGAATCTGTGCACACAAATTACAACAATTTTGAAGGAGAAATAAATGTAAGCAGTCTTGCTTGGACAAAAATTTAGAGAAGTTGATAAGAGTAATTACCTTAACATTGTTAATCTATTGCAGGTGTGCATATCCTTGCCCACATTCAGTTTACTCAGCAGAGTTCATCCAGTTTGTAGGCACTGTTGGCTCACGGCCTGCAGGCTCCAGCTCTAACATGGGTTAACAGCGTGGATTTTATTACAAGCTTTCTTGGCAGCAAGCAAGTAAAAGCAAAACTTCAAAACCATTTTCCTTTGTTGGGAGAATCCCCTGAAGGGATTCAGAGGAAATGGTGCTGTCCATCTGACACAGTTACAGTCAGCCAGCGGTCTGGCATCTCAGCAAGTAGCACTGAAATCACTCAGTAACTTGTACCTATGATTTGAGGGCTATGAAATAATCTGTATGATATACAGCAATAGCTGAGTGGTTAAACAAAAGGACTGAATGCACTTAATGCATGCAGGGGTTCATCATCTGGATGGTGTGTGATACACAAAACATTAAATGTAGAACAGATGCTTCTGTAAAGCAAGGCTTAGAATTTTATTTTTTTTTTCATAAAATCACCTGCATTATCTATGTTTACAAAATATAATGCAATACAGAGTTGGATTAAGTTCCAATTAATAGTATATAAGTAAAATGTTATCTGACTTTAAAGAAACCAGAGGCACAATGACTATATCTCTAGGTGTAGGATTACATATTTTAAGTTGTTTCAGGGCTGAAAGAAAAAGAGCTCACTGTTAAAGACATTATATCTGGCAGAATGAGCAGCCCCAGATCTACTAGGGCTAGCCCATGGAATAGTGGCATGGCTCTCATGACAGAAATTCCTAGCAATGCTGAAAATGCTGGGCACTACTGGCATTTACCTTGGTAATGAAATATTACGCTGGCTGACCAGAGCTGCCTTCAGCAGCCTCTGGTGGCAGGCCTTCTCCAAGAGCTCAATTTATTTTGAAGTTGCTTTTTTTCTCGGCAGTCTTCATGAGAGGAAGACAGCAGCAGTGCTGTTTCTTCAGTAGACAATCCTTTAGGGGATTAATCCTTAAGCAACAAGAAAAACAAAAAACTGAAACACACCACTTTTCATGTGTTGAGATTCTCCTCAGATACTGGAAGGGTTTACTCAGCTTTGCTGTACTGCTTTCTGCACCATTATAAAGGGTGTATTTGTAGTTGTCAATGTCCTTTGTGCAGTGTTGAGTTCCTCTGAAAATTCATAACTATGTAACTGTTTCTCTAGATTGATTTTTACAAAACACAGCTTAGAAAAGGCTCAAAGGTACAAAAGAAAAGAAAGTATTAAGTTCACACAAATATTACAGATAGAATAACTCTGGACTGTGTCACACTTTTGAGAATATGCAGGTCAGAAGCAAAACGCTAATAGAGAGAAATACAAATACTTTTACAATTCTCATTGTATGTGGGGACATGTAAACTCATGTGTTCCTTATTTCTTATTTCTTTCCTTGATATAATGCTCAATTATCTCTTATCGTTTCTACTGAATTTCTGAAAAGCCACTGAAGTTATTTTTTTCTCTTGTTCATGCAAGACTAACCCAAACACACAAGAACTCATGTCTAACTGACAGTTCATTGCCATTTGCTTCATGCCTCATCTAAGTTCCTGTCTAGAGGCCAGAGACTGAAGGCCTTTACTCACTGTAGAAGTTCACAGAGGACTATATTCATCCAGCTACATTTGACTGCTTGTAGAGACAGCTTTACACCGAACAAAATGATGTCAGAAGATGAATAGTTCCATTAGAGGAAAGTTCTCCTGCATTTAATTAACTTCACTGCAGTCAAAGTAAAGTGCTGAACTAGTGCGACCTCAAGAACCTCTGTATGCAGAGAGGCTTTTCCTGAGCTAACCTGGTTACCTTCACACTGTACCAGGCACTCAGCTAGACAAATTAATCTAGCATTGGCTGAAGTGCAGCTGGGATACAGATTCCTAACAGTTTTTTAGCTGATTACTTGCTTGTAAAATGAGAGGCATCTTTTGATTCTCCTTACCTTACATCTCTCTGCCTTCTCTGACTGTGATTGAAGGCCTTGCTAATATTTCTCTGGGTCATATTTAACAGAATAAAAGTGAGATTTTCGAATTTAAACATCAAAAATGCAAGATTTTTAGAAGAGGGAAATATAATACCCTGTTCCTTATAGTCTTCTTTCTTGTGAAAAAAGAATACTAGGGAATTTTGAAAATCCATTCACTTAGTTACCTAACTATAAACATTTGAAGTTTTTTGTTATTCTTAAAAAAGAGACTGGGCTGATTTTACTCACTAGTTGATGCATACACTTGTCTTGAAAGAGTTGTCATATTTATTAGAACAGGGAATATTTACATGGTAAATTAGAAGTTGTATTGATAATTTAGTTTGCTGTCAATAAAATCTCAGAGAAGTAATATGTGTTTTAGAGCCCCGGGGACAAAATCTGATAGGAACATTCTATGATTTCTAGATTTCTACCACTAAAGCAGACACTATTCTTGAAAAAGTAATTAAATCTCCTGAGATGGAAAACCATGAAATAAAGAAAAAAAAAATCTCAACTATATTTGTAGAGGATTGATAACATCTGTGTCTGGTTCAGAAACTACAAAAAATTTTATACAGGACACTTGAAAAGTTCTTTCAGTTTGAAAATTCCATGTTAAAACTTTAGGGCATTTCCAAAAGGAAATTTTTAAATCTTTTTTTTCTTCACAGAACTTTTCTTCAAATACAGAAAATGTTAACCTTATCCATACTTTCCTATAACAGCTTGAGTTACTCTTAAAGAATGCCACAGAACACTTTTGTGTTACCTGTCTAGTGTTCATGCAAATGTTAACTTTCAAATGCATTTCTGGAGATTCAGAAACCCACAGATTTTAGAGCAAAAGTGTATAAAAATGTCACTGGAGAGCACAGTTTTAGAAGGAAAGTAAATTTGGAATGAGCATGCAATGAAATGAATTATAAAAAGAGAAGGAATAAAAAGAAAGTTGAGTAGTGGAAGGTTAGAATACAAGAAGCAGGAAGAAACTGTCAAATGCAGGAGCTGAGGCTTGTTTTGAAACATGGAGAGTAAGAAAAAAGTGACTTCTGACAAAGTGTGGTTGTATGAATGAATCCGCCTAATCTGGCAAGCAGATTAAAGCAGTTTTGCTGAGCTCAAAGATTTGCACTGACCACATGAACCCTCTTCTAACTACTGCATATGAAAGAGCAAAATTTTGAAAAAGAATCAATACAGAAAGCTAATAATATAAAGTCCTTAATGTTACTGGTTTGGATCTTTTTGTTCTCAGATTTGAAAATTTATATCATAATAATTGCAATCACCAAAGGTCTTGATCTCACTATTTCATGAAGCTATGAGGACATTGATCTCATCACTATAGTGTTGTTTATTATAACGAAATTTAAAATATTCAAAAGCCTAGGCCCTATCCTAGGTTGTAATAGGACAAGTGGTAATGCTTATCATCTTCATGTGCCAAGCCTAATATTCTCTTCTACAGAAGTGTTTCACATATTTCATGGTGTTGTGATAGTATAATACTTAGGAAGCAAAGAAAGCACCACTGGACTTATGTAATTTATGTTACTAGGGCCAAGTGTAGTAATGGGGGAAGCTAGTACCTGACTTTGAAAGATTTTGTGCTTGTTTGTTGTTTGGGCTTTCTAAAATATCTTCAAGGCCAACTGTTTGCAACAAACTATCTGAAGAAATTGGAATGTTCTGGTTTCATACATCCTTGTCTGACTTCAAAATTTTTCTTTTTTAATAAGTTGTGCCTCCTTTCCTGAGCAAGGAAGAATATGCTTATACTGAAGATGAAAGAACATGCGATGAGTATACCTCTGCAATCTTCAGGAAATGCACCAGATTTGGAGGAATATATGGGAAATTGTGAATAGCAGTCAATTGTGTCACTGGTTAATTCTCTTACATATGAAAATCTGCTGTAATGCAAGCAACTTTCAAAAGCTGAGCGCATCACCATAGTGGCCACTGCCAGTTTCGTCACTATTTCCTTACCTGCTAAAAAGCACTTACTTCTTTCTGTGGAGGAAGAAAGATCTATCAACTCTATGACTATGAAATTCTTCTTC
>VWZN01000683.1:4956-21179 GCA_013396955.1 Regulus satrapa | reverse complement strand
TTTTTTTTTTCCCCTCTTATAAATCCATGGGGCTGGCATCCAGTCTGAATTAATACAGCATTTTGGGGACTCATACTGAAATTCAGCCTCAAATCAGGGCTAGGGCATAATGTTGTGGCACAGCCTTACTGCTGTCTTCTCCTAAATGTTGTGGGTGAGATCCTGAGGCAAGAGATCAATGGAATCAGAATCCATGTCCAGCCTGCCAAGGACTATGAAAGCAGTTGGAGCATTTTTCTGCACTGAGACCAAATGTAAACAGATGGATTTTAAAAATTGCAAGATCAGACCAGTGGGATGATTTTCAGGCCCTGGTCAGTAAACCCAGTAGTAAAGGCAGAGTAAGTTAAAGTTTACTGAGCAGGAGTGCAGGACTTTTGCTGAACTCTAAGAACCCATGATTAACCTTAGCTTCTGAAAATGTCTGCCAAAATTTCTCTCCACATGGTTTATTTTTCCACATGTCAGGGGTAATAACCTTTTCTCCTTTGAAAAATACTTTGACAATTAAGGCTTTTTCATGGATGCCCCTTTACATGAGAACAAGAAGCCCCTACTTTAATTTACAATGAAATATATTCTCCTATATTGGATCAGTGCTTGCTTCAAACTAATGCCAAACCATATTGATTTTATCTTCAAGCACTCTCAAGCACATTGCTCTTGCTGAGGTAAAGTAAATTCTGAAGTATTTTCTAATTTCTGTGGTCTCTGTAACAGGCATTTTGTCATTCCCTTTTCTGCTTAGGCTCCAGCTTTCTTCATTTCAGTCTGCTTGAAGTGTATGAGTGCAAGAAGTCCCTTTTGACCTTGGAGATATTTTCACTTTATGTGGAATGCAATTTGCTGCTTTCAGTCTCAGGGGGAAATATGTTTTTATGAGTACCTTTTTGTAGGCCCTGATTCTGTGTTTGGCATATCATTGAGAAAATGTCATACAAAATGTTTTGAGCTAAATGAGGAGCATCTGCAGCTCTGAAACAAGGGATGGATGTGTGGGTTATAAAATTAAAACCGGTTACCAGTGGTATGAAATTTGAAAAATGTTCATAGCTTGCTTTGAATTTTAGTAAAAACTTGAGTGTTTTTCTGAAGGCTTTTCAACTATATTCAAATACTTTTGCCCTTTAAGGGCAAGATTATTATGGCTTTATATGGACTTTGGATAGTATGCTGCTCAACAGATGATGTAAATTATATAATAAATGAATGTAAACACAATATGATTCTTAAATTCATAGGAGATCTCTAGGATATCTTTGAGAGCATACAGCTTTATATATATATATATTAGGGGTAGTGCCCTATAAAAAACCTGTGAGAAGTGTAACTCCATTATGTGTTCACCTATTGACCTGAATGCGTTCAGTTATTAACCTGACATGCAGTAATAATGTTAAACCAGCATCATGTTGAAGGATTATTCTGTTTGTACAGCTTCTTTAAATGGATCTGAGACAATGCTGACACTTAGGAGCCAATTGTCTAGCCATCATTAGACCTTGACACGTCATCTTGCTAGAAGAATTTATTATTACTATATAAGTTTAACACTCCCAACCTGTATATGATGTATATCACCTGCTCAAATATTTGCATATTTTTTTGGATTCTCTTTTAACTCACAGGTATTTGCCTCTTTTCTTGAAATTAATATTTTATTTTGAGAAAGCTGTCCCTCTACTGAATGCTGTGTTTTGAATTACTTCAATAGCTGTTCAGATTTCCATATCAATGCACAGATCCTCAAATTATTATTAATTAAATGATGAGCGAAAAGATAAAATGAATGGACACAGAGCAGAAATAGAATTTGAAACAGAGTTCGGATATAAAAAAGCAAGTTTAGAGGAAACTCATAGGTAGACAGTATGTGTGAATGTCTTTAGAAATACATGTGTGGAACTATTCCTGCCTTTTTCCCCTTCAAAGAAACATAATTGTGGAAAACCACCCCTTTTTTTCAGTTTCCCCAGACACACTGAAGACAAGGGAACACATTCTCAAAATATTCAACAAAACACATGACAACTCAAGCTGCATTACCCAGTGCATGACAGCTTTGAGTATATCACTTTTGAAGGAAAAAATTTCCTTTATTCTATTGTAGTTTTATACTAAAGCTAATTGGTTTTGCCCTATAAGGAAAATAAGACTTCAGATTGTTTCTTTCCCTGTTGAAAAAAACCCAGAAAACAATTAATTATAAATCTGACATTGTTACTCAGCAGAAGATAAAACTAAATCTGCCATCTTGTATAACTTTTTTTCTAAATCTGTCATCTTGTATGGCTTCCTTCCTATCACACATGAAAGCAAACAAGAGAGAAAATGGGTGTTTGCTCAGCAGTAGTCCATTTGAGAAGTGTCTTGGTTTTAAAAGACAAAGGTGTTTGCTAAGGAAGGCAGGAGACTCCCTTGGAAATGGAAAACATAACCCCCCTCCCTCCTAATTATTACAATCTGGAAATTAGCAGGCTCTCAGAAAAAGGTATGAGGATAGGAATAACTGTTCTTTGCTAGTATGAAAAACAAAAAAACCAAACAGAACAAAACCAACAAAACAACAGCAACAACGAAAAACCGTCAACTTTATAGGAAAATAGAAATAAAGTACTGTAGTACAAAAAAACCCACAGACTTGAAAATACGATNTTAACAGCAGATCTCTTCCTGGACAAGGGTGGATGGTGAAGAGATGAGAACACTGCCCCTCCTGGGCTGAAAAGATGGTGACAGAATGCACACACTTGGCCACATCCTGAATTGGAACCTAAGACAAGAAGTAAAAAGGGGAAAGAAGAAACTACTCAGCTTCTGTAAAGATATGTCAAATAGCAACACTAGGAGGCATTTCCAAGCATCCCAAATGAAAGAAAATGGAGACCCCAAAGTGACACAGGCAACATTACCATAAGAACAGTTAGTACAGCTCAATCAAAACTAGAGAAGTGTATCTTCAAGGCCTTGGTTGCTCAAAATGTTTGAACAGTAAGAAAAGTTTCTACTGGGAACAAAAACATGGTTTATCAAAATTTCAGCAGGCCAATAGAAGTGCTACAGTCAGGGTTTGCCATTTATTGTATTTTCAATTTTTGCTACTCTCACAAGATGATTTATTTTAATATCAACTTTAACTGAGCAATCCAGCTGCAGACCAAAATATATATGTCCATGTCCCCCACCTCGCACAGTCCGCTTTATTTTTGACTCAGACCTGTCAATGAACATGAACATCTTTATTTTGTAGTTAATTCATGGTCTACTCACCATGACAACACCTGCAGCAAAAATAAATCCTTCTTTTATACTAAATGTGCTCATTATTTCAGGATTTTAGTGGGAAAAAGCTTTGAGGTTTAAATAGATAAAGATGCAAAATTTTGTTCTTTCTTCCATAAAAAGCTAAATATTTTGGGGAGTTCATTCATTTATTTAAGCAATTTTTTTCCAGGCATGAAAAGAACATGTAACAGACTAATCTTTGCTCATATAGGATACATTAGTGGCTTGCTTTTGTGATCTATGTTGTGTGAAGAGTCTGTGCAGAACAATATTTGTTTCTTAAAGGTTACAAGAGAATGGAAGGTTAATCTTGGGAGAAACTGGCCTTAGGCCAGATTTTGAAAACCTCTTAGTCCAAGCAATTCTGAAGACAAAGGCAAAAAAAAAGTCGCAAAAAATAATTTTCAATCTGCAAATAAAGTTCCCTTTGCAAAGTTACTTAGAACCCTTGAAGACGTATAAGAATCACGGAAATTTTGAAGGTTGTCAGTTGAAAATAACTTGTGGATTATGGTTATTGGGGAATGTGAATTTATGGAAACCTTGAATATATATTATGCTGTAAAATTACTTCTGTGTGTGGAAAACCAATGCTTTCCTTAGAGAGACAATTTTTTTTTTAATAAAAGATAATAGAATTTAGACATTAAAAAATACTTTATTAGACAGTTATCCTTATGCCCTTCCAATTAAATTATTTTATAAAGCTGTTGACTGAGTTTTCTGAAAGGCAGCAATTTTATTCCCATGTTAACAGGATTTTTCCCTAAAAATTTAATTTTATATTTGTTATGTCACAGAGGAGTTTTTTTGGCCATGCTCCATGTACATGCGTAACATTTGGAAGACCAGTCTAAAAGCACAATCCAGTGTCCTTTCTGGTTCTGATTTCTGTGAATCTGATTTTCTGCTGAAATAAACCCTAACATCTATGTACAAGCAGAAAGCAGTGGTATCTGTGCAGTATTCTAAAAATAAAAATAAAATTTAAAAAACCCAACAACAATTTAAAAAAAAAATTAGTCAAAGTTACTGTACAATTATATGTGGTTCCTGCCATTGGTCTCACAGCAAGATTAGTGGTTATGGTTAAGCTTAAGTTAAGGTATGGATAATAATTGTGGTTAATTGTGTGTGTGTGTATTTTTTTTTTTTTTCTATTTGCTTGTTCAAAATTTGGCTTCTGTTATGCAGTATATAAGCATATAATAAAAATTTTAAAAAAGAAAAAAAACCACAAAAAACCAAAACAAACCCCACCAATTAACCAGCTAACAAAAAAAAATCCTAAAAGAAATCAAACCAAACCAAAACAGAACAATACCACTCAACTGGGGAAGTAAGTTCAAAGTTGTATAAAAATATCTCATTTTGTCTGGATATCTCCCTATGTCCATTTGTAACACCCTTAGTGTGTTGTTGCTATTTCCTCTTTGTGAGCCTGAGTACATTGTTCTTAAAGACATTCAGCAAAAGCAGTGTAGTTGCTATATAATTTGGGTTGGTTTTGTAATAGAAATTCCTAACCTAAGAATTTAATAGGGTGCACACATTTTTTGGACACAAAATCTATCTTTTTCTCCATTTCATACTTGTTTTACTGTAGGGGTTAAAGATTTACTCTAAAGAGAAGAAATTTTTCTTATTAGTTATTTTCCCCCCAGAACTATAGTTTAGTGTGTTATTTGTGAAGCATGTAACTAACTATTCAACCTTTACAGTACCATTAAATCAAGTGTACATGTAGGCTGGGAGCAGTAGCAAGCAACAAAGGAAGAAAAGGTCTTTTGTGTGTCATTAAAACACCTCTGTGAATTTAACACCCCACGCCCTGGTTTAGTGTTGAGACTGAAAATTTTTTCTAGGAGAAAAAAATTGAAGATTTTGATAATGTTTCCTTCCCTGCCCCCCTCCCCTTCCTGCCTTCCCCAACACAGCCACGCTTCAGAATTTTGGTTGCATGGAGAGCTGTGCTGTGTGTGTTGCTTGGACACCAGAAGGACTGCAACCCTACTAACACTGTTCTGTGCCCAGGACACCAAATCCTTTTGAGATATTTTATGCACCTCTTCTATTTTAATTAGCACATCTTACATTAGCTAAGACATCTCCAATAGATTCAGCATTATTTATGCGTCTTGTAGTACATTTCAGCTAACAGATTTCAGGTTCCTTAAACAAGAAATCGGCGCTTGTGAGATAGCCTAGGATAAAGCTGAGATTTAACTCTGGTGTCCTCAGACCTTGTATCATCACTGACACCTGAGGAAAGTGCATGTTGCCATTGCAACATACTGATGTACAGTTTCACCAAGTATGCACACCTACAGGGTGTGTAGGCCGGTAGGCCCACAAGGGAAGAGCCTACTGCACGCCCCTGGAGGGAATCCCTTTAGGCACAAGCCTCCTTTGTTATGGTGAGGAAAAGGTTTCCGCCCAGTGTGCTTTCCTGTTCCATGTAAATTATTTGTACCCCACCAGTACTCCCCCTCTTCTCCACCCCTGAGCCCTCAGACCATTGGCTCTGATGTTCTACCCTGCCCCCTGCCTTTCCCATATAATCCCTTCTCCCTTGAACCTTTTCTCAGAATTCTCTGTCCCTGGACCCCTTCCTGCCTAGAGAATAAAGGCTCTCTGTGGAATCCCACACGTGGCTCCTGTCTCTTCTGTTCTTTGGCTGGAACACCCTCAGAGTGCTCCAGGGCTGAGATCACTCGCCAGTGAGGGGCCTGTGTGCCCAAAAGCATCCGTCCTTTTAAGGATGTGAGAAAAAGACACTTCTCTGGGAAGGTCATGGCACTCCATCATCTGCCCCAGTGGTCTGAAACAGCAGGGGACATCAAGCTGAGTGGTGCAGCTGATCCTCCTGAGGGACTGAGCCATCCAGAGAGACCTGGACAAACTCGAGAAGTGGCCCATAGAAATGNGGGATGGAGCTCCTCTGCCATGGGAAAGGCTGAGAGAATGGGGATTGTTCAGCCTGGAGAAAGCTTTGAGGTGATCTAATTGAGGCCTTCCAGTTCCTGAAGGGAGCTGACAAGAAAGAGAGAGATGTTTTACAAGAGGACGTAGTCACAGGACAAGGGAAAGGTTTCAAATTGACAGAGAGTAGATTTGGATCCAATATTAAGAGGAAATTCTATTCTGTGAAGGTGATAAGGACCTGGCACAAGTTGACCAGAGAAGTTGTGGCTGCCCTGTGGAACACTGTGGAAGTGTTCAATGCCAGGCTGGATGGATCGCTGAGCACCCGGCCTAGTGAAAGGTGTCCCTGCCCACAGAAGGAGTGTTGTAACTGAATCTTTATTCCAATCCAGGACATTCTATTGTTCTATGACTGACACTAAGACATCCAGCCATGGGAGGAGCCAGTCCCAAGGCCCTCTCCTGGCATATATCAATTTGTGTTGTCTCTTCTGACATTAGCAATATTATTCTAGCTTTATGCTGTTATAAAAGAAAATGTAGCCTCTCAAACTTCATAGAAATACAAAAGTGCTTGTCAAAGTGGATTTTGAGGTAGTGCATAATTACTATGTTCTAAGGCCTGAACAATCTCATAGTTTAATTACTTTCCTTGTGCCATGTGATCTAGCACAATTATATAATCCATATCAGGATTTAACACTTGGTTTGATAGAACTGATTTTGCAGTTGCATTTACATTGGAGCCAAACATTTTCCTTCTAGAGTTAAAATTAATGAGATAAACAAAGGCTGACTGCTTTCTCTCATCCAAAATAAAACTAGCGTTCTCATAGATTAAGCAGAATCTAATTTGGAGTTTATTTCTTTGCTTCTTTGCTTGTTGAAACATAGTATGTTGCCTGTATGGCCTGAGAAATTTTATTCTGTGTTATTAAAGGGATGCTATTATAGTCAGCTAGTAGTCATTCAGCTATAGAGATGTTTCTCCATGTCATTATGTTTGGGTTTAGCTCTTCTGACCTTTGTAGGCTATGTAACAGAGAGAGAAAGCTTGAGAGACATATCTTATTGTGTCAGACAATATATACAGTAAAGACAAGCTGCAAAGAGCCGTAGTTTCATAGCATAAATCTATTTTGCCTCAGCCAGGTTGGAAATGCTCAATAATTCACAGGAACAACTTTGATTTACTGTTTTCCCTGGATGAACCACTGAGGGCTGGTAGGAGGGAAAAAACTCATTACGAAGAGCATCTTTTCTCTATTGGAGAACAAAGATGAGAGCCAAAATATGCCAAGGATTGGTTATCACTTCTCCATTACTTATCTCTTGAAAACTGAGCTTAAATCTTTTTGTAAATTATTGTTTAATGATATGATAGCGATTTATTTAATTTTGTAGTTGGAAGAAAACAAAATTAGAGATATAGTAAAATTAATTTAAACTGCTATTGCTTGTTTTAATATCAGAAAGTTCTGTGGGTGTATTCTTTCTCTGTTATTATAAAATGTCTCATTCTGCTCAGGTTCTGAAGTCCTTCTATTAGCCACAAATAAAATTCTTCAGGATAAAAGATAACTTACAAGGCTTTGTCACAAGTCTTGGGAAATTTGTTGGTTCTCTTTGTACACTGGAAGAGTTCCTTATATTTCTCAAGTGGAAGGAAGGAAGGAAGAGAAAGCACAAAAATGTCAAATATGGGGAAAATGAAATCAATAGGAACTGCTGTGTCTTTTCTGTTAAACAAACAAACAAACAAAATTTATATTTACTTCGTCTCTTGCTATGGTGCATTTCTTCTTCTTAGTGACATCCAGGTGCACTTGGCATTATTTAGTAGATGGAGGCATTGTTGCCAGTGCCAAAACCCTGTGTTTTTCAATGCTCCTAGGCAATGAATATGTGGAGTGTTTAGGGTCACTTCAGTTACTGCAGATTCCATTTCCACTCTATTGAAAAAACACACACAGCCACAGCAGAGAAATTTGCGCAGTACGAAGAAAGACTGCAGCATAGGAGAGCACACTGCTTCAGACCATGGCTTCTGATTTCTCAGAGGCTCATTCACATCACTGTGCACTTCCTTGAATAGAAAGTCTTGTCTCAGTTCTTAAGAAGAAAGGCTCTTCCTAAACAAAAGCTTAGCATGGTGTTTCAGGGACATTCTGGGAGTTCCCAGAGTGCTTCAGGTAATAGACACTTGAAGAAAAGGATCAAATAGTGTATTTGTAATCTCTAAGTCATCTGAAAGGACATTAGAACTAGACTGAAGTGTACAGAACAGTGGTGAAAGGGCAAGCAATATCCGAGACAGTCTTGTTCTTATCTTCCTCTTTCATGTAAGAAGTGTAACCTCAAAATCAACATACTTTTTCTGTTATCAAAGTAGGTTTTTTTCTATTAAAAACTATAGAGACTATTCACTGAACACTTCAGTAAGGAAATTCCTTAGAAAATTAATCTGAAGGCCTGAAATAGAAACATTTGAAACTTCTCTCCTTTAGGTTAGTAATGTGTTAGGATTTCACTAGTACTGTACTTATATTTTTCACTGTTAGTACAATTAATGAAGCTTTTGTTTTTATACATTTTGGTGATATTTTATTTCAGTAGTTGACAGACAATTCCATTCAGTGTTTTTAATATATGTAATCAGTTTTATTTCTGTAACATTTAAATTTGCTTCATCTGGATAATATCTAATTTTAACATTCAGTCTTCCAATTATTGCTTATGTTGGAAAAAGTTGTTGATGACCCTGACCCCGATGACCCTAAGTCTGCTTCTTAGTTCCCTGGCCTTTGTAAAAGTTTTATTAATACAGCCTTGTTACAGCATTTAATACTGTTGCCATTATAATGATCTCAAGATGTACTTGCAGGGGCTTTAAGTCCAAATTCACTTTGGTTTTGATATCTCAAAGATTTGTGTGGTAACTTGCTTTGGGTATACTTAAATGAAAACAGAGAAGTCTGTGTGACTAATAATTTTTGGTTGTCCACGTGTTTTAATTGGCAAAATGGGTACTGAGGCAATTTTGACAAAATTAGAGTGCTTACACTTACTCATAAAGAGAAAGTGAAAGATATTTAATTACTAAACCATAGTAGTGTTGTTGCTGCTATTATTATTATGGTTGCTGCTGCTGTTGTGCTCTTGAAGATTTCTGCACAATAAGTGAAATTACTGTTCTACCACTGTACCACTGTTTACCTGGCCTTGAGTCTTTACTCTGAGAGGAGTTCCAGTGACATGAGCGATATGATGCCCAGGCCTCATAGAAGCATTTGCTGACTTCCTAAGTGCTTTTTTTCCCACCTGATTTAGGAGCAGATGCTGCATTACACAAACTCACCTTTCCTATTCTTTGAAGGACTTGGAAGTAATGCAACACATTATGTTGAGTTGTTGTAGGAAGAGCTGCTGCCTGCAATCATCATAGAATCACTGAATCACTAGTTGCAAAGGACCCTTAAGACCATTGTGAATGGCTGTTAACCCAGTACTTCCAAATCCATCACTAAACCACGTCCCTACTCCCCACTATGGGTCTCCTAAATACTCCCAGGGAGAGTGACCTAGCCATGTCCCTGGAAAGCCTGTTCCAGTTCTTGACAGCCATTCTGGTGAGGAATTCTTCCTAATATGCAACCTAAACATTCCCTGTCATGCATGTAGGTTTAGTAAACAACCTTCCTGCTGCTGTCACTGGCACAGAGATTCTGAGGGGGTATTCCTGCCATGTTTCTGTCCGGAGGAAGACTAGGGAGTGTGCCTAAATTATGTACTCGCTCTTTGAGCAGCCTGTGTATTTTATACCTCACAGTGCTGGGATGTGAAGTTTCTTTCTTGTCCTTGAGGAGCATTACTGCTCTTGGACACGTTTTTGTGTTGAAGGAAGTGTTCTCTGAGCAGGTATTTGAGCAGATATTTTCATTTTCCCAGATTGTAGGTATTGGCATGCATTTATAGAGGAGTGGTGGAAACAGGAGAGAGGGGTTTTTTTAAGTGTGTGGTGGAGGGAAGACTCACGTTTGTCTGGAAAATGTCATTTTTAAGCAGGTGTGTGTCAGCAAGAATGTGCTGGGATGTGTTAGCCCAGTGCCACAGTGTCATCCTGCCTTGTATCACATGACAACTTTTTATGATAATATATTTATGTCAGTAGATAAATTTAGAGCTGCCATTAGTAACAGCTTGGGTATGCCTAGATTTGCATTCTTTTTTTTTTATTTTTAATTTTTTTCTGTGTGATGCAGTTTGTTATTTCTTCTACATATGACATTAAAAGTAATGGATAACATTTTATTAGTAGTAATGTAATGCTATGTTGTTTTACTGTATAACTGTTATGTTGTAACAATATGGAAAAGGGTTATTTTAAAAAGAAAAATTCGATTGCTACATTTTAAAATCATAGTAGCTGTAGCTATAGAAAAACCTGGCATTTCTGAGTGAGAAAGCATCATATGAATTAATGTTAGTTCTTGTTTACTTCTGTTATTAAAAAATCTTTCAATTTTTTTTTTTTAATAATAGGGATGAAGAACTGTAGAAACTTTAGATGTTATTACCTTTCATTAAAATTAATACCTTTAAATGTTAATACCTTTCATTAAAATAAGTAGACAATACTGATAAAAGAAAGAAGCTTTTTAAGTACCATTTTTCAAGCTGAGAGAAATGCCTAGGTAGGAAGAGACAAAGTCAATAACTTGGTCATTATCTTAAAGTTTGTCTCATGTTCTGTAATGTCCCATGATTCTGTTTTGAGAAGAAATTTCTGTTGAATCTAATGGTATGGTGGGCACACATCTGTGTCATTGAATGTAAGGCCTCAGATTCACTGCAGGTGAGGGGATAAATGCAGATCCACCAGAGCTTCTTTGAGCATCCACGCCGGTGGAAAAGGTACACAGCTCGTTGCAGCACAGCCCAGCACAGCTCCTCTCCTGCCCTGAGTCCCTCAGTGCCAGACTCATCTTGGCTGCTGTGGTTTGCTATCTTCGGCCCTTTGGCTTGCTTTCTGTCCTCCGTTGGGCCCATGTGTACTAAATGAGTTTTGACACAGCAGAATCTAGGATAAGGAAAAGCAAATAAACCTTTGGAATGTAGTTCTCATCCATGTTCCTCAGCCAGAATTCCTTTCTTTGCTGTTGCTAACTGCATGTGAGTTTGATGCAGGCAGATATTTTAGAAGCGTTCAGGCATATCTGAGTGTGGCACATGAGTCTGCAGCTAATGCCCATATAGATTATGATGGAAATTTTCCATCAAAATGTCTGGTCAAATCAATGCTATCACATTCATTGTGTTCATGCTCCTATTGTGAAAGAAATATGTATATTTTTACCATTTTTATCTGATGATATCTATTTCTCTCAGTGTTGTTGGTTTTAGAGGCTTAGAAAAAAAAATAAACTTAAAAAATGTAAATTAACATCCCTATAGAGAGTTCATATTATCCCCGGAGATCTGACATTAAGCTTGTGGGGGTAAAGCCTTATCTTCAAGACAAAATATCTAGTTTTTTCCTGATCCTTTCTTAAAATCTAACTTTGTTCAGTTGGCAGATTGTATTACATTGGAGATAATCTTGGCAAAGTTTCAGAACTGCTATAGTAATGACACTGTGAATGCAGAGACAAAGGCAGCAAGCCTTCATTTTATGACACTGCATGTTCTTTTCTGTGGTATTTAATTGCACTTGGATTTCTGATCTACAGTTTTTCAGGCCACATTTTCAATGTGCAAATGCTTATCATACTACTAAAAATTTTGTTGATTGATTTTTCAGACTGCTTCTAATGCTGCTCAAACATACTGATAACTGGGCTCTACACCTGGTTGAGCCTCACTTCTACGCATGATAAATAAGTAAAACATCTTAAAACACCAACTGTAATTGCAAGCCCAGACTTTTACAGATTTTAAATTTAGATTTAACAAACAGGTAACTCAGAATCACTTCCACCACAAGTTCAACACTTGTAGGAAATAATTTGGTGGTCGAACAATGTTTTAACCCTGAGTAGTGATGCTAAGATCCCAAGCTGGAATTGATTTAGGACTGAGGCCCTGTTTTTCACAGTGCATTACAAAGATGTCTCTGTGCTCCCTTGCGTGACGTTCTAAGAATATGCCTCTAGTGCTTGCACTCTTGCAAGTGCACTGTTATCACTCTGAGTAAGCTCAGGAAGAAATTTGCAGAGAGTTATACCACCCCCACCATCCATGGTGAAGAGGATTAACTCTGCTCCAGCAAAAACCAGCACAGAGACAAAGTAATTTGTGGAAGTCTGAAGAAAAACATGAAAGAATCTGGCAATGTTAACAGTCTTCTTCTTAGCAAAGTGCAGAAGATTAAATGCATAGGGATGAAGGATTTCATCAGAACATCAGAAGATGGAGTTGAAATTATTGAATTCATTATTGATTACATAAAACTGACTTGTATATTGCAGCCTGGATTTCCTGTTTTCTCTTTTGATTAATTTATTAGTCATTCCATTATTAAGCAAAGCTTGCAAAAGTCCGTCTTTCATATCTATTTTTTTTTTTTTTTCATTTCTGTGAAGGGGGAATGAAAAGTCTTCTGAGAAGTGAGTCTGTGTTATGAAAAGATATTTTGATGCTGTATGCATAGTGTAAATGCAATATAACTGATTTCCTTTTGTTAAAGTAGCATAACATAACAATGCAAGCAAATATTTTTAAATAACTGAGAACATTTACACCGTGCTAATTATATGTGGACAGTCATTGAGATTTTGGATATGGAGATGTCAAATAATTTTTTTTAATATAAACAATATATATATAGTCCTGATCTAACAAAAAAGCCAGTTAGATTGAAACTTACATTATTAATGAAACTGAGGCAGTTAAAAGAAATATCCATTCAAACTTGACATTAATATAAAAATTACTGCATTATTTGAAAGTCTAATGTTTGTGTATGTATGAATGCTAATGTTAACTTATATTCAACAAGACAGCTCCAAGTGTCTCATAAATATGCCAGTTCATTTAATTGTTGTTTTAAACCACTGCTGTCCAAAACCTCTAGTACGTTTTCAATTGTTATTTCTGTGATCAAAGCCATAAAAAAAAGACAAGCACAAAAATTCCCACCTACAAGTACCATACTGCCACTGTTACCTCTGGTGAAAATTTCTTTCATGTTGAAAAGAAGATATTATGAGTTTTCAATAGCCTGCACTCATCAGAGATTAACCATCGATTTTGTCATATTCCTTGGCTGTTCATAGCTGATAGGAAAAATGGATGTAGGAAATGTTTGCTCGTTATAAAATTCACACAGACCAAGGTCAGGCAAAATTTGGAAACGTATTTTGGTATACCTCACAGTTCCTTCTTGCCTTTTGCTACCCATAGTGATATGTACTGTTTGAAAATATATGGTTAGAATTTCAGATATTGCTGCAAGCTTCCCAAAACCCTCTGGTGCATTAAAAATAAGAAAGCATTTTGAAATGCTTTGTTGCTGGGTGTAATTGAAACATCTGGGCTGATTTGTTGTAAGCAGAGATATATGTAAGAGCAGGATCTACTGCTGGGGTTTTGAAGGGTGTGCACCTTTGCAGGACTCTGATGACGATAAAAGAACACACTAAAAGCCCTTACTGCTGCACTGTCAGTAGAACACCATACATTCTCAAAACTGACAGAGAATTGCTAATATCTAATTAATGGGCTCTTTCATCAGCTGTTTGTCACTTGTCACATAGATCTTGAATCTAAAAACCATTCTAGCCATCTGCATTTCTGTCTCTTTTTTTTTTTTCCCCCAGACTCAAGTGGTGAGGTTTCTCCCCAGGGTTAGAGCCTCTGTTGCAAATAAGTTCTGTAAAGATAAACTTCAACTGCAGAGCCAAATATCCAAATCTTTGTAGATGCATTCCACACAAATATTTCTCAATGTTTGGAGTAGGAAAGGATGAGATATGGAAAGCTCCATTGCTGCCTGCAATTGCTGGTGCCACAAGATGGGATTGATGGTTTCTTCCAAAGCAGAGACTCAATACTAAGAGTGAGGGCAGTGAAAGTCAAGCAGCTGTCTGCAGGGTTGGTTATGACCATGAATTGTAGCCATGAGTGCATGACAAAGGTGCTTCACTTGTCCAAGACTTTTTTTTTTTACCCTAGGACAAATAGAAATGTTGGAATAGAAAAATAACTTTGGATATGGAAATAGTTCTTTGTATCAATTTCAAAATCACATGCAATTTTTACAGGGCAGTAGTGCCAAAATAAGGTGTGCTTTGGCAAAATGAAGTTAATCACTATGTTTAGGGAAGACCAGTACATTCAATGAAACAGATGAGAAGTTAATACTTTTATTAAGTTTATAAACCACTGTTCATTAACTGTTTATAGTGTTTATGCTGTTTATTATATTTTCCAAGGATGACCACCCTTCAGACAATCGTGGTGTGCTTTTAAATTTAATGTGTTGTTTTCTGCTATAGCTTTCAGAAAAAAAAGACAGCAATGTTTCTTTTCTTGGCCTCTGGCTATCGGGACCTGGAGTTCTTCAGAGGCATTTTCTCTATTGCTGGAAGATCTACTCTGAAATAATTAATCATGCTTGCTATTTAGAAAGTAAGAAAGCATTCTGTGAGGGGAAGAAATTAGGAGTGTATAATCTAGGAGAAGAACCCTAGAAATTGTCTATGGCTTATGTGTAATTTGAATAAGAAAACTAAGTAGGAGAAACCTGAACTACGTGCAGAATGATAATCCCAGCAGCTCACTCCGTTCTCACTGTTTTCTTCCTTTCAGCAATCCAGTGGACTGATATGTGTAAGGAAAGAGAAATTCAGCCCAGATATCTCCTTCTGTATTTCCCCAGGGAAGAATTGAAATTATATTCCTTGATACATAGACAAAAACTCCAATACTGTATTCAAATTCATCCCGTATTGGTGTGCAAGTATGTGAGTTTCAGTTTACTGCCTCAGATAATCCATTCCCATCTGGAGGAACTGATCCTAAAAAATGTATTGCCCAGTACGTGTGCCTGGGTAATAAAATAAAGAGTTAGGAATTAGAGGGCAGTTTTTAGGAATAGGTGAATAGACAATGCTTGTTACTTAATAAAATACTTCTCTACTGAATCTGTGCTACTTTTGCAGAAGGCTGGGTGTACATGCAAAGACAACATGGAAGAATGCAAGGATGTGCAATGAGGAGAGGGCCTGTTTTTACAGAAGACAGGATGAAGAATGCCAGACTTGCAAGTCCCTAGATAACAATGGCTCCCTGGGCCCAAGAACTGGATCAGATCCTGTGGTTTGCACTGCAACCAAAGGATCAGGGAGTATGTGTGAACACGAAAGGTGAAAAGTTCAGGCTGAGGAAAACTGCTGTTCTTCATCATGTGCAACCACGGTGAAGGACGAGCAGAGAGCAGTGCACAAGTGCAGAGAGGCATGGAGCTAATTTTAATAGGAAGCAGGGACAGACAGGGTAAGGACATGCACATGTATTAGGCATGTTGTGTAATCCTAGTCTATAGTGGATAAATAGAGAGGCACAAACTGTGAGAAACACACAGACCTTTAGAGGAGCTAGCCCCAAGCATCTGGCAGGCTAAAGAAATACATACCTCCTTTACAACTTTATTGGTTGTGGGGTTTTTCCACATTTCGGTAGCACTCACCAGAGGCAGTTTTCAGAAGCTGTAATTCTCTACAAAATGTATTGAATGAATGCATCAGTTTGTTTCACTATTAAGCAGACACCATTTCCTATAATCTGTTTGTGCTTTTAAATTTACACATCCTCTCTTTAGGCAGTTCATAATTTTTGGCCAGCAAGTATGGTTTGCAGTAATTGAAACTAATATGAAATTGTATTGAGTGTAGGGATTCACTGGACTGCATTAAGTGGGTTATTTTGTTGGATATTTGAAAAAAGGCTAAAATTAACATGAAGTAGATAGCATATTTCCTGTTTTGCTCTTGTGTTCAATAATAATGTTCCTT
>VWZN01000682.1:505514-521082 GCA_013396955.1 Regulus satrapa | reverse complement strand
AGGCCTAATTTATATAAGACGCAACATCTGTGAAAAAAACCTTGTAAATATCAAAGCCGACTTCAAAAATAATTAGCAAAAGACAACAGATCAAGTAACACCACCCTAATGATCTACATTTCCAATATTCCCCAAAACAGGTTAAAACATTATGACAGTGGCATGCTCAAAGAAAAGTGGCAGCCAAAAAGGAACATCCTCCTTGGGTTTGAAATGGAAGAGACAAAAAAATAAACAACAACAAAAAAAATCACTTAATTGAAATTCCCAAGTGTCCAGTTTGCTAAATAGCATGTAAAGGCTTACAATGGCAGTAGAACTAGTGGCATCAGAAGAGAACCCTTAGCACTCTCTATATGCAGGTTGAAAACTCAGTCTTGAGGCTATGGTCTACCAATTCTAGGCTGTATCTAGGCTTCAGTGACCCTCAGGAATTGATATTGGGCTCCTTCTGCAACCTGGACAACATAATCTGTGTACTGAGTACTTATTCACTACTTCAGAAGAACACAGCCTTCAATCCCCAGAGAGATAAAGTGTTACATTAGAGCCTCCAATACTCATAAGCCAGATCATCCATTTCAACTGTTCACTTATAAGTGTTGTTTTAACAAAGATCAAACCTTTCAGTTAAAAAAACAAAAACAAAAACAAAAAACAACAAAAAAACCCCACAATTTCTTTCTTCTTAAAAGGAAGAGCAGTTAGAAGACTTTCACTGAAATCACTAGACTGCTAGCATGCTACAGTCATTGGTGATCAGTAGGCAACCCTCTGCTCATGCTCCATTATTCACCCATAGTTGGCTCTTCTGACACCTACAGGCAGGCAGCAGTTGTTTTGTATGACATGAAACACAAAAGGCTAAAGGGGAAAGCATATGGCTTGAGCAGCAACTGTGAATTCTGAAATAACAGACAATATCAACTTGCATCTAATATGCTGACTGACACTGAGAAAAGGAAACTATTATCTGCTCACTGTCTAAGCAGTATCAGCAAAAATGAACCAACTTTTTCTGTATCCTTTAGAGGCAGTTCAGGACTTGTTTCCATTAATTAGTACTGCATCTCTCTGCTGCTACATACAGAACAGAAGGTTCAAGTTTCATGCCTTTTGAATTTTAGATTAAAATCTTAAACATTAACTGCATTGTGACTTCAGCTTTAAAGAGAAATTATTTTATTGTTTGTCTCCTAGTAATTTTTTTGTCTAAAAAAATTCTGCTGGGAAGTCAACTTCATATGAAAACCCCATAGTTTGCACAAGTGAGATGCCAACTCACTCCAAACTCCACAAATACAAATAAGACCTTCCCTCCTAAAACCATGTAGCCACTGGAAAAACTAACAATTATCCAAAAAAAGGCAAAAACCCCCACTAACTTCAACAATGCTAGAAGGTGAGGGGGTGTCTGGTTTCTGCCTTCATCCTTTACTACTTCTCAAAGAAGCAGTACATGCAGGTATGTAAATACATGTGTGTGTGTACACGTGTGTCATCACTGTGATAGGAAGCAGGACTAAGTCAGAAACCAGGCACAAGCGCACCTCTTCACATATAATAATGTAATAAATAACAGTAACAAATTAGCTACCAGACCTCTCTTACAGTGAGCATAAGCTCAGTTCCTAAAGGTTATATATGTTCATTTTATTAAAATGTATGCACAAAGTTATGCACATATGATGTTATTCAAGTGCTTCATGAGTGAAATGTACAGCAAGACCTGACAGAATACAGTATTTGTGAAGCTGAAATGCATCATGTTCCATACATGCAACAGACTCCGTTAGAAGGTGGACTAAGTTTAATGACAAAAAGCCTTTGATTCCTGTGAATCATCTTTTTGACTCACAAGGAAGTGATGCATACTTCAGTACGTATTAAGAAAGCTATTTTTGGATCTAAAACCCCACCTACTGGAACACAAAAACCTGCAGAAGTACATGACAACTTGACACAAACACACACCAAGTTAAAAAAAGGAAAGCTCGTTGCTTTTAGTTTGCCTGGGATGTTATGCAAAGTAAAAGCATTCGCATGGTGGCAAGAGCCAAATTGATTTACTGAGTATGGATGGCAGTAATACAGAGCTATACCTGACCGTTTTTTCCAGGTATTTCAGATCAAATGGGGTTAATATAACATTAGCAACAGTCACATTCACATTAACATTCTTCAACTGCTAGAATCTAAGCAGCAAGAATTTCTGTTTTGAATTTCAACTTCAAGGAAATCTTTAGACCAGACTAGAATCATGTCCAATGCCAATAAAAGCACGCTAATAAAATGCTTCTTGCTCCACTACACACATACTCTCTCTCCAAAAGACTATCACAGCCTTCTGAGTACTTAAGCAATTATCACAGCTTGGCTTAATGTAACTGAGTTAAGTCTTCCCCATATCTCTTATTCCTGGAGTAAGAGAACACCAAGAGGTCAAGTAAAGACTTTGCATAAAGAAGTTCTCATTTTTATTTATCATGTCCAGCTTCAAAAGCATTCCAAGATAACTGTGGCAGACTTTCCCTATTTTAACATCAACTCTATAAGCATTATTTATAGGCTTAATTATATTTCTAGTACATAACACAAGACAGATACTTCTCACTTCTGTTTCCCTTAGTAACCACAAACGTGAAAGCTGACTGCAGCGCAGTTTGAGGGTCATTTCAAGAACAGAACAGGGAGAGAAAGGCTCCATTTTTCAGATACTGATGCAGAAAGAGTTACACAGTAAAAGGCACAGATCTACAGTAATTATTAGAATACCAGAAAGTCAGTATCAAGACATAGCTTCCCTTCCCAACCTTATTCTGTTATTTCCCCTGACAGCAACAGTTTATTAATAATGCTGAAAGCAGAGAACTTGCACATAATTATATAACTGTTGTTATTTGTTTCTAACTAGTTACCTAAAAGTGAGCCAGTCAACAGTTTGATTAGCTTAGGATTTCTAAGGAAAAACAAAAAAGGCACTTAAAGGGAAAACACAGCATTAGTACTACCAGCTAATTCTCTGATTTTATTTCTCTTAAACTAAACTTTCAGATACACTAAATTCTAACATTAAAGGTAATACACATTACAGTTTTGCTTATATTTTGTACTGCAACTTTTTAGCCTGCACTTGCTTTGCAGTAACACTAACAATAAAGAAGTAACTTACCGAATATTCAAGAGTCCCTCTGGGTTTTTGAAAAGACATTCGTCGTCCATCCTTCTTGTCTGGGGTCTTCTTCTGGCCAGCGTCTGAAAAAAATTGAGGCAATGCGTGTGTTAAATTCATTTTCCTCTCTCAGTACTGTCACAGGCTGCTGACTACAGCCCCGTGGGCAGACATCTAATCCACCAGTTACACAGCTTACTCCTGCTGATTCCAACAGACACCAGCTGCTAAAATAGGGACTTCATTCCTGTGCAGTGCTTTAAGAATTTGACCAATACAAACAACTGATAACTGGAAACCAACTAACGGCAGAAGTACTTGCTGCTATCCAGGAAGCGATTAATGAAGACTAAATAGGACACTGACTCCATCAGGCAAGCAACATCTCTGGAACTGCTCTGTTTAATTGATTTTGTATCATACCCAGCCCGTTTCATCTGAGGGGAGATGACCTAGAGTTCCTGTATGTTTGATCAAATCACCGCAATTTTTTGTTGCTATTTGATAAGTACAGAGTATTTAAAGCTTTCTTTTATAAAATAGAGAGCATTAGTATTAAATTCATAATTTTCCTGCCTGCAGCAAACACACAGAGGTAGTAAATAAACACTAAAGATTCCATATAAATAATCAAAATTAAGAGCTGTTTTTTTTAATGTGGCACTGTATTTTGATGACCTGTTTGACTGGCTAAGCAAACAACCATTTGTAACTAAAGAACAGTCTATTATTTTATAGTAACTGGCTTGATATTTATGATAATCACAGTGCACCAGTGTACTTATATGGTTCAACATAGAAAGCACATCTATAGAAAAGTAAGTGTTTCAATATCTGCATCTCCACACCCACATGGACATTTTAGATGAATCTCCTCCACCTTCAACAGTCCAGCATCTGTTATTAAGGAGCCCAAAATACTTATGTGAGTGAGACATTAAGTTTCCATGCTACAATGGGATTAATTATACTTCATTTTGATACATTCAAATATGTTGCCATAATTTACTCAAATATTTCAAACCAAATTGAATAGAAACAAGAAACCATATAAAATGTATTCTAAAAATATATTTTAGCATGGTTACATTGAGAATAGGAAACTTAGGGTAATCCATTTAAGCCTCACCTGAAGTACTAAGGAAAGATGCTATAAACCAACAGCATGTTTAGTGCACTATTAGATTTAATTACTATCATTACTCCAACACTGAAAAAGAGACTAGACAAGCATCAGCACAACTTTCATACACCCACTCCCAAATTTCTACATAGATAGCCAAAACTATAAAGACACAGAGGGCAAGGAAATCACAATGTAAATTACACAGAAAGCTCTGTCCAAGAAAAAACAAAATGAAATCTTGAAAAAAAAACTCACAAGAAGAAACCTACCTCTGAAATACCTTACATGTTCTATATATAGGACAAGCTGCACAGGACAAAAAAGTAGTGATTTCTAGCAGATGAAACATAAATAATCTCCTGTGGTACTCCTTACATAGATCAAAATAAAAAAAAAAAGGACAAACTGTGGTCTAATTCTTCCTTTTTTATATATTGAAAAAAGCCTAAGGAAGGATGCGCCCATACCTAAAATTGATCATAGATGGTACTAATTATGACTATGAATGACATTCAAGATCAAGCCTACTTCTAAAAAGCTTCTAGCAATTCTAAAAATCTATGCACTAATTCTGCACATGGCTATCTTCATTCAATACATTAAAAGGCATTTCTTATTTACCAATATCAGCCTTTTAAAACTTAGCTGGAAGAAACATTCATTTCAGATTATAATCCCAGTGTTTAAACACACTACAAATGCCTGTGAGGAAAATGAAGCCAGCTCAGTAACAATAAAATACACTACAAGTTTGTGTTTAGGCTTAGAAGCAGCCAACATTTTGCTGATCTAGGTCAAATATTTTGTTACCAAAATATTTTTTACCTGACCTTGCAGCACAACAGGTGCCTCTGCAGCAAGCTAGAAAAAACCTAACAGTTGCTTGACTGCAGCTGTTCCAGATTTTTCAACCCTTATCAAAGCTTTGCCAACAGCGTAATCATTTTCTTTCAAGAACAGTCTGGGTCAAATAATACTAAGAAAAAGTCCAAGGATGCAACTGAAAAATAGACTGACCTCGTTCAGGATCCCATACCTGCATTAATAATCTATAAATGGAGAACTCTTATTGCAGGACAAGATGTCATCTTTCCCTCCTCCCCCATTAGATGTATATAACTACATCTATAGTACATACTACAAGTATATATAAACACACTTCAGTTGTATATAGCCCAATGTAGTTTGTGAGGTTTTTTCTTCCACCCAAATTTAACTTTTTTTCTTTTTACTGGTTCAAGTGTCTGAAGAACTTGTAGACAAGCACCACTCAAGATAAATTATCTTCTCCCTCTCTAGTAACTGAGCAGCAGAATGAAGTCCTGCACATACACCCACTTCTGTTCCTTATGCCAGAAAATAAAATGGGAAATTATTTGTTCTTCACAGCAGAAGAACCTGCTGCTTTAGACTCAACCACAGAATCATCATAAAATACCCTGAGTTGGAAGGGACTCACAAGGATCAGTGTATCCAACTTCTAGCCATACCAAGAATCACACCATGTGCCTGAGAGCATTGCTCAAACTCCGGCAGTCTTGGTGCTGCAACCACTTCCCTAGGGAGACTGTTTCAGTGCCCACTCATTCTCTGTTTGAGGAAGCTTTTCTTAATACCCAGCCTAAACCTTCCTTGACATGGCCCACGCTGGTCAGAGAGAAGAGATCAGTGCCAGTCCCTCCCACTCCCCTTCTTGAGGAAGCTGTCGATCACTATGGGGTCTCCTCTTCTGCAAACTGGACAGACCAAGTGACCTCAGCCACTTCTTGTATGGTTTCCATTCTTGGCCCTTTACCATCTTCAGAGATTTAAGAGAACTCTGGTAACTTCAGGAAAGCAAGATCAAACAGAGGGGTAGGGGTGGGGAAAGCAAGTCTCTGATGAAGGTACCTTATAGGAAAGCCAGGAGAACTCCTACCACAAGTTTTCCAGGAGCTCCTATCCTGCAGTTAGGGTTTTTTGATGTCCTGCCCTGCCACAGCTAAGCAGTAAATCCTACCCTTCCCATCAGGTGCCCACTTCCATTCCTTCAGTCTGTGAAGGCACTGCCTCACCCTTGCTATACGGGTACAGGATTCAAGTGTTTCATAACCTGACACAAAATAAGTCTCCTGAGTAAACAAGAGATGGAGGCAGGCAACACCAAGCTCCCTGTGTGCTGACTACGCAGCTGGCCAAGCTATCAAAATCCACACCTCTGCCCACAGCCCAAGTGCTTGAGCTGTCTGTTGATACAGAGCACATCAATTTTGACCTAACCCCTCAGAAACTAAACTAGGATGTATTTCAGCTGTGAAAATAGGTCAGAGTAGTAGAAACACAAATTCAACTGCCCTGATGACACGCTACAAATCCTCTATCTCTCATTAAATGAGTGGGATATTCATTTTTGAGGGCAAAGTAAACGTGTCTTTCAGCCATTCCAGTGTCCCTGGTATTCTAGAAAGCAAATGAAAGCAGAAACAATTGCCAGCAGAACGCAGTGGTCTGAAACGTCCTCAGACCCAACAAGAGTCAGTCCAATGTTTTTATTTTATTTATTTTCCAGGTAACTGTTGCACAGGAGGTAATTTTTTTAGGTTACACACAACCATTACTTCATCTGCCAGCAGAAAGCCAGTGAGACTAACAAAGGCCAAGGCTCCCAGACCACACCAAGAAAAACCTGACACCACTAACCGCACGAAACACAACTTTAAAAGTCAAGTAACTTGTTTAACATGGAATCTGTTATCAGAGCTCTTAGCTGTGCTGATTTAGACAGAAAGAAGACAAGACTTTTTGTAACATCAGGATTCATGCTTTAATTCTCAACTACCTTTTCACAGGATTGGGCAGGCCTCCACAACAGCTTGAAACACTGAAGTGAAAAAGTACATTCCAGATCCACAAATGACAAGAAAATATCTCCGCTAGGACTGAAAAGACTAGAACTAGAAAGATGCAGAACACAGTGTTCAAAATGACACCAGACCAATATTTAGTCTGAATGCACGGGCTTAGAATCTTGAGGTTAAACAATTGTAGCACAAGAACAATTACATATGATCACCCAGCACAGAGAGGAAGACTTAATGTCCCAACATACTTACTCAAGATAGGAAAAGTGGGTTTATGAACATTATGTTTTAGGAAGATGCAGTTTTTAATAAGGCAGCTTTGACATTAAAATATTAAATAGCCAGTGGCATTCAACTGAAAGCAATTGAAGTCAAATTCCAACATTTATAGTGGGCCTTCTATAGACTGCCTCCATATGACCCTGTGCCACTGAATTTTGGTTGACTGAAAATATTCCTGTAGCATAGCTAGCTCAAATTATTACTATGACAAGAGTGGCATTTCTCTTTTCTAAGAATGCCATCTGACCTTAATTGTGAACCTTAAATTTGCTGTTTACTGATGCTTTTAGCACATCCTTTGGACCTCAGGCACTAAGAGCTGGTAAAGATAAGGTTCCAAGCTGAGAACTCCTCAAGAGGATCTTCAAGCTCAGCACAGAGCATAATGTATGCACTTGCCTTTACCTTTCCTGTCTGCACAATAAGATCAAATCTCAACTTGCAACATTTCTCAGCTGCTATTCTATTCACTTCAATGTAACAAAAATAACAAAAACCACTTCTTCCAGAGAAATATATTGATAAACCAAACCAGCCTTCTCTGAGAAAAAGCAAAGAAGCTGGACAAGTCCATGATTATTGCAAATTGTTTAAAATGAATAAATGAGCTTATTATGATCAAGAAGTTAAGAAAAAGATTATTCATCCACTGTCCCACACCCTAAAAAGAACATCAACATTTGTACATCAGATTTACAGTGTTTAAAAAAAAAAAAGAAAGGCAGCAACTTTGTCAAATTCCTGCCTAGAACAGTTTTCCACAGGACCTTAAACATGTAGTACATATGGGGTAATGAATCAAAGTAAGAAAAGTAGTCAAATATTTTCAAATACATTTTTATTTAGCAGCACAGGGAAACAACTCACCAATTGATAAAACAGGAAGCACAGATATTACATCTTTATTAGATTAGTTCTGGTCAATAACAATTAGATCATTATAATCTATTCATAAAGAAATGAAAGATATTAAAGCTGGAAATCTTTAAATTCCATAAGACCTGGTGACCTGGCTCTCCTAACAGCGGGGACAACATTTCAGTCAGAGCTGTCCCATTAACCCTTCTCTCCCTCCTGCAGTTAGATATGCTTATGATAATTACAGGAATACTATTTTCAGTTATCTTCCAATGTCTTAGGAACCAGAAAGAGACCCTAACAGTAGCCTACAAGATACTTGCAGTCTGCAGTTTTCTTGGCCAAAATAAGTTTTCAAAACAAGGCAATGTCATAATGCCTCCTTCAGTTTCTTCTTGCTAAGCAACTGCTATTTATTCTGTGATTAAGTCCTTCCAAGTCATGCTCTCAAAACCCTTGATTCTTATCACTGCTCTTCACATGATGCTTTTGTTCACATTTTTCTCAAGCAAACCCCCAAGTTCAATTAATCTGAGACCTTGCTAATCTTGCATTAGAATGTCAAATACATCAAAATAGCTTTTCCCTGCAACATAGATTCAACATCAATCCAAGTCCATTTTGTCATCCCTCTAACACACAACACTGCTATCCAGTCAGATGCATAGCATGCAGGCAGAAATAATTAAATGTATGATTTCAGGAATTAAAAAAAAATTGAAGATAAACAAACTTAAGTCAGGAAACTTTTCTAAATGGCTAGAAGACAAAGTCAGCTCTGTGCATGACACTCCTGGCATATGCATCACATGGACTTTCTTCTAAGATAAGATTGCACATTCAAAGCAAACAGGTGCCTTACCAAATTTTCAATTATGCCATGGTATGTGTTAACCAACAGTAAAGTTTCTTTTCTGTTCCATATCCAATACACTTTACTACATTAGAAACTACCCAACTCCGGTCTCCACTTCCTGTACAATCTCTCTGCAGTCCAAATACATCTTTTAATGAAAACCTGCAAAAATCTTGTCTGCACTAGTTATACAGCAAATCAACTTTTCCAGTAAAAACTTTCTACCTCTTTCAGATATTTAAGCCCATTTGGTTGTACATACTCAAGCCTACACAATACCACATCAGCAGCTTGCCCATCAAGCAGCAATACCAAGTTACACATCTTTCAGAATTTACACTTTGCCTCATTACACTTGAGCCAACCACACTGACTCTCTTTAAGAGTTCAAAGTCAGTCAGTCAGCTTACCCTGCTGACTTGTGCACTACAACTGCTCTGCTCACATGCAAAGGGATCTGCTGTGGATGTGGAGCCATTCACAGAGCCTCAGTAAGCATCTTGTTGTACACGTTTATTGCCTTAGGTTTGCAGATAAACTAGGGGCACCAGTCAACATACACGATTGCAGGGCGGACGTTCAGAGGGACCCAGACAGGCTGGGGAGCAAGCTGCAAGGAACTTGATGGAATTCAGCAGGACAACAGCCTTCTGCACAGGAAGGATAAACTGTTGGTGTTGTACAGTTGGTACTGCTCAGCCAAGGAGCAGCTCTGCTGAACAAAACCCCAAGCATCTCAGTAGGCAGAAGCATGATCTGGAAACAAGGGGGGGTCAACAGCACCCTCAGCTGTATTACTATGAACAGAGATCAGCAGCCTGAGAGCACATCTATTATCCTTGTACTCCAACTGCTTTTGGAATACTGGATCTAGTGTCCCTCCTCCTGCCACCATCCAATATTAGGAAGGCACAGATAAATGAAACTATTTTGGTGAAAGGACACCAAGATAGTTGGGGGCTGTGAGAAGAGGCCAGGAAAACAGCCTCTCCAGTCTGAAGCAGAGGTGGTTTTGAATGAGTGTAACAGCAGCCATACTGTTACACTCAGTACCTTCTAGATGGCTTCTTAATCATACTCTATACCTTCTAGACTGCTTTCCTACAGGCATCAAGATGACAGAGCCAGTCTCTTCACGGACATATAATAGGAGAACAAAAGGTAATAGACAAAGAAGAAGCAAAACCACTTCTGAGTGGACAGAAGGCAAAAAACCCTAATTGACCAATCCAGCTGTGCCGTTTACATCTCTAGACACTTCCAAAGAGGAATAAAGCACTGAGAAACCTAGCCTGAAGTCATCTTCCCTACTTTAGCAGGGTTAAACAATCTTACTGGCTACTTGAGTTATCTGTAACTACAAGCCCTTCCATTTGTCTGGCAGGCAAATACATAAGGCAGATACATAAGGCCACCCCACCAAACCAAGCCAGACGGAGATTTACACATATAACACAAGGTAAATTGCTTACTGATGAACAAAAATTATTATTATTGAAATGCTGCAGGACATGAGTATGAATGAGTATGCAGGTTCTATATAAAACATCACCTTTTAAACTGCTTGAATGTTAGAAATGGAAACTAACCAGAAAAATTAAGACAAAAAACACAATCAACGTGACAGATTTAAACAAAAATGCAATACAAAGGATACCAGAACACCAGAAAAAAATGTTTCAGTCATCTGCTAGATTAGTTTATAAACTAAACTTCAGTTAAACATTTGATACATTAGAATCCTGCTGAGCAGCAAAAAACAGACAAAGAACTGTAAAATATGTTAAAAATTCAGCAAAAATGAAAGAGAAATACAAATCAGGAGAATTGAGGGGTATATTAATGAGATCCAAATGGAATAGTTTTTAACTCCATTCAATTGCACATCAGCAGACAAATTCAGAAGGACCATCAACAGCAAAGGCTAGGTAAAAGGACACACAGTGAATTCTGAAGTTCTTGGAGGAATAAAAGCAGGGAAAGATGCAATAGCACAAAGCAGAACTTGAAGCAAAAGATCATTTAACATCACATGCATCAAGGGAATACTCAAGAAATCCTGTACACTAGTAGTGCAGAAGTCTGAAGAAGAGCTTGTGCATACATTAACATATCACAAGATGACTGAGTCACCAGCCTGATACATTCCAAGATCACATTTGCTTCTTATGCCTTTACCAACTGAATTATTTTCAGACATGAAAGCAAGGCATTAGCGTCTTTGTAAAGGGTGTTGGTACATTTCATATGTGCTTCATCCGGAACAGTATGTACAAGAAAACTCACAGAAGTACGTCTCCCCAGTTTGAATCCTCTTTCCTACTTTATCATACACCTGGTAATTTCTTAAAAATTAGGTACTAAATAAAGATGAAAGGAGAAAATAACCTGCCTTATTCTTACATTTGCTTTAGTCTAAGGCTGGCTTTAAGAAAGAAAGATACCAACTTTTACAGCAGGACTTGAGAAATGTATGGTAAGTTGGCACTGCACATTTATCTTTCTATATACTGCTGCTACCATGACCATAGTACAGAGGACTGACAAGCCACACAGTTTACTGGATATACTGTGTATGGTAACCTTACCAATCAAGACTCCAAAGCTGGTATGAAAGAAATGCAAATAAGCCCACAGGCCACATGGCTCAGAACTGAAAAATCAAGTTGAACCTGAGGGAGAAAAACAACAACAACAAAAGTTTCAACAGAAGGCAGCCAGAAGAACTTCCCTAACAGACTGGTTGAGAGGAATCTCTGAATCATTGATTTTTTTTTATTTAACTTCTGTACTTAATGAGAGACACTGAAGGAAGCCAGCACTACCTGTGCAGTGTATCCTCTCCCTCTAGGAAGCAACCACAGAGAGAAGCAAGGTGAAAACATCTAGAAGGGAAGAAGTGCAAGACTCTCAAAAGGTGTGAAAGTTCATCCTCACAAAATCCAAATGTTATCCAGAAGAGAAGTCTCTTGAATACATTTACTCCAGCCTCCAGCTCGAAGAATAATGGTTGTCAACATCAAATTAGCACAGTTTAAAGCTGTCCCAGTGATGGACCACTCTGTGTGATTTTTTTTCTTTCTACTATCCAAGTTGAACTTCCTAAGCTAGAACTCATGGCTGCTGCTCCTCCTTGATCTCTTAGCATTGAGAAGAATGTGTCCCTCTAGGCAGATGCAGGTCATAACTAGATTGCCTCTAAGTTGCTTTGGTCTCCCTCTGCATCACTGAAGCCCAGCAACCTCAACCCTCCTCACAGGTCATATGCCCTGTGCCCCTGAATGCACTGGCTGGACCCTCCATAGTTCCTCAGCAGCTCTCCTTAACAGCGATACATAAATCAAAGAGCACATTCAGTGTATAGCCCCAGCAGTGTCACAGCACAAAAGCAAAACCACCAAAAGCAGTCCCTCACTGCTAGTCACACTCTCCTTACACAGCAAAGCAAGCAGCAGACTGAACTATGGGATGTGCTGCTGGCTCATTTAAGTAAAAGATTTGTACAGATGAGACTCCAATTAAACTGAACATTTAAGTTAATTCTGCAGAAAATAATTCCCAATCACATATTCCCTAAAGCCTTGAGTTGCATCTTAAAGCAACTAAAACCACATGCAACTTCAGCATGCTAACACCTACAGTACACAAAAATAATCAAGAAAATTATACAGTTCCAGCTAAAGTTTTTTAGGTAAATCCAAGCTTGAATACATATATATTAGCATTTCCTATAAATTATCAATAGATTATATTTAGAAGTTGTATTTCAAAGCTTACAGGCCCATTAAAAAAAAAGAATAACCTTACACTGATGTTGAGAGTGCCTTTACTAAAGGCCAGATGCTTTCTCTTGACTTTCTGATTATATTTGAATTGTTATCCTCCATCAAAACCATTAAAAGACAAAAAATCTTCACAAAGTTTTTTCACTGACTAGGCTGCTGACACAAACAGTGTAAACTGGATAAACAGGTTTACAGCTTCCTATGGCACTACTCATTCTTCCAGTGTGTCTGTTCTCCCTGGTAAGAAATACTACAGACTGTTCTGCGTGTGTCCAAAGAAGTGATTTAAAGCACAGCATTTAAACTGGCTTGCCTTCCTGGACATAGAAATCTGATAAGAGTTCAACTATTCAAAAAGACAAGCATGAAAACAGTAAAGGTAAAATGATTAATACATTAATTACATTGAGATACTTCATTGTAGAAAAGCTAAATAAGGCTGGTTTCTGCTCCAGAGAAGCTGAAACATGGTTTTAAAGCATTTATGTTTTAAACTATTCTCTTAACAAGTAATGCACAGTTAATTGAAACATGAAAAAAAAAAGAAACCAACAACAACAAAGCAAACAATCCAACAAAAACCACCACCACTGAAAGCCCTAAATGTGGAAGAAAAACTACAGTAATATGTAGGCCTGGATCCAGAACACTGCAGAGACTAAGCATTCGGAGCATTTAGAAACTGCTATTAAGTCTTAAGCTAATGCCAGGGGACCCATCTCTAATTAAAAGAAGGTTTGCTTTCAAATGAAGCATTGTAATAATTGTTACAGCTTCCACAGCACCCATTACTAGGGCACAGGTGGTTTGCGAAAGCCAACAAAATGCTCACAGAAGAATTCTACAGCCACAAGAATTTGTTTCTGCCCATAAATGAAAGAAACCCTGTGAAGGGGAAGGCAGCATGGGAGGGTCAAGGCATACTTGCCTTGCATAGTATGCTTTGCCTAGGTGAGGAAAAAGGCCTATTGAAGTCCATATATGCAGGAAACTCATCCTGCATTCTAGAACTTGTCATTAACACAAATTTGAAGCATTACATTATGGAAGCATCTGACAAAATACATTTTCGGCTCAAAGCTACAGGAAAAATTACCCAGAACATTACAATGCAGCCAAAGTTAATCTTTTCTCCCAGCAGAAGAGGAGGAAAAATAGAGCCTTTACCTCCAAGAAATCCCATGTATCACAGGAGTTGCTTTACACTAACAGCTGAACACAATGCCTTGTAAAGAGTAAAGAGATTAAAAGACTAGAAGATGCTAAAGCATTTTACTGTCATCTTGGGTCTACAAAAGAGTGTAAGTAATTTTAGTCAAAAAATCTTTAACTGTTTGCAGAGGCCTTGTTCAAGGTACTTAATTTCACTGCTGAAAAACAAGTTACTGTCTCTTTCTCTCCCTAGGCATGTTGCAGGGAGGGACATGAATTAAATAAAGAGCTGCACTATAAATATAACCAGTTACGAATTATCCTTTCTGTGCAAGAAGGGTGACAGAATGCACACAAGGAAATAGCATCCACATCTGATTGCATGGGCATTCCTATTACCTTGCCTACTACACCGAGTAGCAGACCTAGTTTCCCTTCAAGGAAAACAACTATTCTACTCTTCCAAAATAACCTACAATAACAAAGAAACTTAGTGTGTTCATTTCAGTAGAGACCTGACTTCAACCTCACCTAAAGACTATAACAAACATTCATTCATCCACTTTACACAGAGTTTCCCAAAACAGGGGGGAAAAAAGGAAAACATTTACTATTCATTGTATACTCCTCTTTATTTATTACAAATCACTTTCACAAACTTAACTTCACATGTCTTTTTTCTTTCCAAGCAATCATTAGATCACGTTGCTCTCACTAGTTATGAGATGGCTTATTTTTAACTCCCAATAAACAGCATTACCCCTCTCGAGCTCTCACTGCGTGCTCCTCTTCTACATAAAAAGCGCGTGTGCATTCACTGACCACCCCTTTAGTTTTCATGGTATTTCTTGCCAATACAAGTGCTCATATCAGATATTTAAAGTATCTGTACCAACATCAGCCCTCTTACTCCCAGGCACAGTACAAGGAGTCACCTACTACTGTCTCCTGCCTGACCTGTTTGGCCACTGAGCGGCAGAGGCTCTACTTCTGCCCTCAGCATCACCGCGCCTACTTCCCAGTAACGCCGCCTGTTCCTCGGGAGCACCTGAGAGGCAGAAACAACCTCCCACACAAAGGGCATCTCCAGTCGAGGAGCTTGTGCTCCAGATGCTTTGCTACAATCTGCTCGGTAAAATTACCCGCAGAAGGAAGTTAGTAAAGGAAGTGTACGAGTTGTGTCACGGAAATTAAGAAGCCGATCCGTCGGTTTTCCGCTGCTAGGCGCAGTGCCCGGCCCCGGCCCATGTGCCGCCCTTCCCCGCCCGCCCTGCGCTTTCCTCCCTCCGGGAGCAGCCCGGGAGCGGGGCAGCAGCCGCCCGCGGTCCCCCTGCCCGGCTCGGCTGCGAGCCCGGGACACGGCGGGGCCGCTCCCGGCGGAGCGGGGACCCTCTCCCCCTGCTGCTCCCGCTTCCCCCTGGAGCCCGAGAACTCCAAGAAGACTCGGAAGGGGCGAGGAGCCGAGCCCGCTGCCGGGGAAGCCCAGGCCGCCCGCTG
>VWZN01000682.1:390346-493207 GCA_013396955.1 Regulus satrapa | reverse complement strand
GTATTAAAGGACCTCTGGTGTTACTCAAGACTTCATGAAGAAATTAAATTGTAATAAGGTTGAAAACATCTAGATAAGTAAAGCAGCAAAAATCAGCAACTGTTTTAATCGTGGTTGGCAAATCTTTAGTTTTCTATGGGAGTCAATAATCATGTGGATAAGAATAATCTGTTGATAGCCATGTATTTATACTTTCAGGAAGCTTTTACAAAGTCCTGCAGCAAGGAAATGAAGCTGTTGTAGGACAAGATGGTTCATCATTAAATATCCTTTAAAGTACTGAAAGCAAGAGCCCAGACTTCACAGCAGCGGAAAGAAAAATGCTCAAAGCAGCCCTAAGAGATGTACTCTTTTGAACCTACTGCATTATTAGGCAAAGGAGAGAATAAGAAGGTGATGGAGTTTGCTGATGATACAAAATTATGTGAAAAATTAAAATATGCTGAAAAGACTTAAAATTGTTTCATAATACAAAACATAAGGCAGCAAGTTAAATTCACTGTTGATAAATGCAGAGTAAAGACAGGTTTTGGTCTAAGTACCTAATTATGTTTATACATACACAGTGATGAGCTTTACATGAGCTATCCAGTAGAGATATATGAAAATGTCAGTCAATAGACATCGAAAAGNAAATGATTCACATTTCTCATTATAAGAGAAGTAGGGGCACCTAATGAAATTACTATGAAGATTTTTAAAAAGGGAACATTTTGTTACACAACATAACTGAATAACAGAATTCATTACCACATGACGTTTGTGTATGACAACACTATGATTGGTTCAGAAGATAATTAGAAAAATTCATAGAAAGCCCATCAAGACCCAATAAGCAAAAGAATGCAAATGCAAACTCTGGTTTCTGGAAATTCCTGCTCCACAGACTGCCTAAAGCTCAGAGGAAATATCAGCCAAATGTCCTTTCATACATGACCTCTTCTATCTTCTTCCCCTAATTACCAGCTGCTGCTAGCTGCTGTGGGAATAGGACACTAAGCTGGACATGAGTAAAACATTTCCTTCACCTCCTCCTGCCCAGCCAGTCTGATGTAAGAATTTGCCATGATACCACCCTGTCCCCCTGCTCTGGAGCCAGGAGAAGTTCTCAGCAAGTGCTTTCCTTGGGTACCTTGCAGTCTGAAGGGGCTGACCTCTGCAGATGGAAGAAGTTTCAGATCAGATCTGGGGTCTCAGGAAGATACAAACACCTCAATTGCTATGGATATTGAAGCAGAGAAAAGCTATTATTTTCCTTTCATTTTTCTCTCTTTTTTAACCTCCTGAAGTGAATACAAGATTGTGTGGATTTTCCACCTCAATTGCCTTATCCAGAAGATTGGAAATTTCACCATGTACCGGTATTGATAACTAAGATTAGAGGAGTCATGAAGTGTTTCTGGAAAAGAATCCAAATAGACTCTCAGAATATTCTCAGATGTCTAAGTCTTAAGGGCTCTGAAGTTGTACTCTACACAGCAAAATAAATGTGGAAAAAAAAAAAAAAGCACTGAAGGACAACCAGGAGATTTTGTCAAACATCCCGGGTATATTATATTATAGTGGCTGTAGACTGCCCTGAGAAGCTGACTATGATCCTGGAAGGGCAGGGAATGTATCCTAGAGCAGGTTTAGATTTAGCACACAAATATCCCTCTGTGCTGGCACAGCTGCACTGCCAAGCTTGCTGGCAGGCACGGAGAAGAGCCTGCTCATGCCCTGACTCCACAGATGCTGCTTTGCACTCTGTAATACAAATAGTTGGCACAGGAGTTTCATAGTCCTGTTCCTCAATGTGCAAACATAAGATAAGGGATTCCTTGGTTTTCAAAAATTAAAGCTAATCTTCAGAATTCAAGGCCTTTAGGAAAAGAGATTATATTTTATGTAGGTTTTGTTTTTGATATCCAAAATAAAATTTTACTGTCATGCAAAGTTATTGTCAGGAATGGAAAAGGTGCTACAACTAAGAGATGAAGTGCCTACAGAAGGAAGGAGTATTGAGAAAAGCTTTTAACCTACTATGCATATTTCATTTTTAAAAAATCAGCCTGGAAACAGTTTATCATCAAGTATAATAGTCTATTCACATATGACTTACCAAACAGAAAAATACTTCACCAAAATAAAGCAGCAATACCCAAGATTTGTTTGGCAAAGTCTCACAATATGTCAGAGTCATTCCTGTAATAAGGTACAAAATTCCTACTTGGAAAAGGTGCATGATTGAGCTAAAGTATTTTTAAAACATACTTGGAGGTATGGTTTTCTTATTTATGCACAGCACAAAGCACTGAGAGCTGTTACTTTGCTTTCTTTAGCAGAGCACAGAGACTTTGAATGTGACCATAATTTTTTCCCCAGAAGTTTGTTCTGTGCCCAAATGAAGAAGAACCTGAGGACTGTACTATGAAGCTATGATCACTTGTGATTTAAACTTTCAATACTCAGGTGTTCTGACCACTCAAGCCCTTTGATAAATTATCTAGGAAGTACCATTTATTTTCTACCAGTTTGAATCAACTAGCAGCTGTATCACCTGGTAGAAGGCTACCTTTTACCTTACCTCTCTTGATACTGCTGCATTTCTCCCTTTTACTGATGGGTCAGTATGGGATAACATGGAGAATGTTGTCTGTGCTTTTTTAGAGCATCTTTCTGATAATTCAATAGTGCAATCAGAATAGCAGCACAGAATTAGCTCTTCATCCTGCCAGAAACCACAAGAATCAGGTACTAAATTATCCGAATTAGTAAAGTATTTTAATAAATACCATCATTATTATGACTGTCAAGACTTTGAGGAAAAGTGAAGGGATGCAGAAAATTTGGAGGTTTTAGGGATTAAGATTTTACTCAGCTGAATGAAATACATGGTTATAAAACAAGCCAGTGGCCCAAATATTTATTATTTAAACAGATTTCTGCAAACTAAAGTCATGGTTTCTTGATGCTGAAATCCTTTTTTATTAAATGATTTTGCTTCAAAGATGAATGTAGACATCACAGGTGTGAATTAGTAGATGCATAATGTCTACACACCTACAAATACTTTATATTCTTTGTATCCTCCATGCTTCCCATGTTCTCTGGATTAAGAATAATCTACCTGATTATTCTATTTTGTATATAATTCTTTATTTGGCTGCTGGACTTTGTTTGCACTTTTAAAAATGAATTTTATTTTCTCTGTTTTTATGAAACTCAACTGTCATAAGCCTTAATAAATAAATACGCATCATTTGTTTTCATATGATGCTCAATTTCAAGTTACATGAAATGAGCAATTTTAAAATTAAGGTAATCCTCTCTAAAATTTTTTTTTAGCCTCAGATTCTATTCTTTCTGCTATGTAATTTGTATTCAATATTCTCTGCATAAGGACATCAAATGAAACACTATTTCTGACATAAAATATTTTACTTCAAGCAAAAATTCTTCTAGAAGCAGATAGGTATTTTGTTTTGTAAAAACAGTAATCTTTCAAATGGGATGTATAGTAACTTTTAAACTGAATAGTATTGGCCTTTCTGTAACTTCTGTGAAGACTAATGTTTTGCCCTTACATTTTGAAGCAAGCAGGTAAAAAACAAGATAAAGTCTCATTTTACATAAATACGTTTTCTTATGCATGCAGTGCTTACTTATGTGATCAAAAATGTTGAGGTCAATTAGAGCTCTGAGACAGCATATTGAAGTTCACTATTTCCCAATAGTCTTAACATGTAATATTCCTTTCAAGAGGTGTGATGACAAGGGAGCATGGGCTAACTACAGCATTCACTTTCCAAAGTTACTCACACCGGATGACATAAGGGCTTGCTTGTACCATAAACATCCCCCACCCCTCCTACATGGACTGCACGCAAGCCTGCAAAACAAGCTTTAAAGTGCTGCAGGGCCTTGGAAGGGTGGTTTGCAGATTTTTACTGCATGAATAGCAAAGGGAAGTAAGCCTCTTGTGGTGATATAAATAGGGATTTCAGGAGCACTCTGATGGTCTGTGTTCATCATAATAAAGTGCTACCTGTGACAGGCTATAACCAAATAGTGGGGATGTAGAAGCTGTGTTTCCATTTTGTAAATTGGTCTGAATCAGGACAATGGTGTCTCAGGCAACAAACCAGCATCACTGGGTAGTTAGTCTAGGCAATATTCTGTTCTAGGAAACAGGGTGTGTCACACTTGATATCCACAGCAGTTTTTGACTCTTTAAACTCTTTTCCATTTGATTCTATAACAAGAATTTTCTTCAAGTATCAGCATTATTACCCTGAAGAAAAATAATTAGGAATAAATTGTGTGCAGCTTGCACAATCACACAAGTCTTTTGAAAGAAGTAATTAGACTTCTCAGGGCAGATTGCCATAGCATATTGCAGATAGGAAAATCTTGCTAAATTTTGTGGTCTGCCATGCCTCTTGCATTTTACAAAGGCATCTTGCATCATTTGAGGGTAAAACATTCTCATAAATATTGAAAAGCAGAGGAGCTATGGTTTGTTTTATTGTCAAGCAATATTGTCCTTTCCTCTCCCAAAATTATTTTTTCCCTTTTCTTAACAAAAAACTTTCATACAGTCAAATGTTAGTATAACTAAATTCTGATACTGCCCTTTAAATGAACTGCTCTTCTAAATGAACTGCTCTTTTTAAATGAATTTTTTCATACTTGGTGTCAAACAGAATCTTGTGGATGTTATGAGCCAATGAAAGTATAACTAGTCAGCCCTGCTGCAACACAAAATGCACTTCACAAAAAATATTTTATTGACATCTAAATACATAATGCAGAGTTGTATTTCTTTGATAATAGGATCTTCAGATCTCCAGTGTCTGGAAGTGTTTTGTTTGTAAGATCTTTACCTTTTGTTTTCCAGAACTCATACTTCAAGAAGAAAATACAAATATTAGTCTAAGGTTAAGTGTTAATAGATTCATAGGGATGATCTGCAAGACATTTTCAGATGACAGTCTTCTTCCTTTCTTTCATACTGAAAGATGTGTGATCACACCCAAACATACTTGAGATACTTCACATTTACTCCCTGTTACAGATCATAAAACTGTTTTTAGGAGGGAAAAAAACCCCTGAATTTCAGTGAACAGTTATAAGTAAGTGCAATAGATTCTCCTTCCATTAGTTAAAGTTGAAGGATCCTGTGAGCCACTTCATTACTTATAGCAGAGTAGAAAGCAATTGATTCTCTTGTACTTCAGTAACTTACTTTCCTCTGGTGTCCTTTTATCTTTTTCCTCTTTCATGGTTTTACTTATATAAGACACAGGAAATGTTTAACTAATGCTATTGTACATCTCTAAATTAAGTTTTTTGGTGCTCAGTGGGCTGGTTCTGTGCACTAAGTGAAAAGAGGGCATTGCACAAGTTGAGACTGAGCTCTTGCAGATCTAGGGAGAAAATGCTTGGTTTCTCTAATAATTATCAAAATAGCACAGCAAGGAGACAGCAGAAAACCACCAGTGACAAAGTGTTTTCACATATGATAATAAACAGTGGATATATTACCTTTCAAAATATGGTAGTAAATTAAAACAGCATAGCTAAAAAACAGCAATAAACTGCCTAACTCACCCAGTTTTCTCAAGGACATATGCTAGATATTGTGAATGCAGTACAGCTGTTTTTCAGTTACTGTGCTAAATGCTTCATATAGTTTTATATGCTTCATATAGTTTAGTTTATAGTTTTACATAGTTGATGTTAAAGCTGGACACTAAAGTACCTAAATCTGCATTGAGGAGACACCAAATTGTGTATTAGCTTAGTGTAGCATCTTTAGAGGTTTCTTTTCTTAAACGCTTGGTCTCAATTGATTCCTTTTACTATCAAGGACTGTGTACTGGATCCTTCAGGGTGGATACTGAAGTGAAGAAGCTAAGAACAGTTCTACCCACAAGATGAGAAGTCCTGTGGTCTTTTATTTCACTGTTAAGAGGGTTTGACAAAGGGTGTGAACATTTAAGCCTGTATCTTCCATTACAACCCTTGGCTATTGCTCTGCAGGACAAAATTTACAATTGAAGAAAGCAGTTATTTACCACATCTGATATGATTTCCTGCAGAGAGGGCAAAGTATCAGTATTACATGATTTTCCAAAGAAAGGACACAGTACCATGAGTCACATACCCTGAATTCATTCCTTACATGTAAAGAAACAAATCTTGCATTGCTGACCTCTAAGAAGGTAAAATCTCTGGTGTTAGCTTTATAAATCATATCCTGGAAAGTTCTCCACAGGGCAGTCTCATGCAGGAATATAGCTTCAGTACAGAAGTATTTGATGGCACTGGTATAACAGCTTGACTCCAAGGCATATGAATCTAGTGAAGGGGCATGATCAAAAATGTAAAAGATGCCCTGAGCCAATTTCTTCTGGCTACTTGGGTCATACTCTTAACTCAGCTCTGTTTCTGGGTCAAGAGGGGGTTTGGTTGAAGAGCACAGAGTGAGATGGAAAGCACTGAATGGAGCTCAGCAAGATTTTACAGCAGAACTCCTGTGGTGCTACTGCAAGTCCTGAACTTTGCTTCTCTTATTCCACTCCAAGATCTTATTTCCAAATGTTAATAAACAGGCTAGTACCCTGGGCAGCAGAGGGTTACTCAAGAGAAAAGTGAAAAGGAAACATTCTCTATATCTTAATTGTTTTCAGAGCTAATCTAGCATGCACTAAAAGAATTAAAGGAAGCATTTGACCAAGATTTGTTCATGCCAGCCACACCTTTTCTTGCTTTCTCACAGAATATAAAAAAGTGTGTCTCCCTAAGGACATTCTGCCGAGTTTTGAGATGTAACATCTTGACAGTGGAAAAGTACAAGTCTATATATAGTACATTTTGTCAAATTTTGTTTAAAAGAATGTTCCAATAGATATCTGTTCAAAAATGCACCTTGCTATTGGTTCCTATACAAACCCCTTTATTAATAAGGATTCTGCAAGCCAATAATAACAGTATGAGGCCATAAAAGTGACTGATAGTTTTGGCAAGTATTCAGGCCACACAATGGCCTTTGGCTTCACAGTCATATTTGTCATAGTCTGGAGTACAGGAGGCCTTGCTGTTTTGTTTCTTCATTTTGGTTTACTCACTGGTTCCTCTTTTCTAGCACATAAGAAACTGTGTCCTTAAAAGGCACAAAAAGTGCAGTTAGCTACTTCATTTTCAGAGCATTTCTTTGAAAGAGAATGATGGATTCTAACACACAACTCCTAAATTTCCATTTATACAGAAGGAAGAAAACCATTGCAGGGAGCAGGCAAAAAGAAGGAGACTGACAAGTCTTTGAGACGTGGAAATTCAGTATCTGATTTTCCACACAGAATTGAAATCACAGATATGAGACACAGAGTTTTAGGAGGAAAAAAGGTAGAACTAGCAAAAAGACCACTTTGTCTAGCAGTTTATGCTTCCATCATTAGACTTCCCTTGTTATATGAAAAAAAATCATGATACCACACATTTCACACTGTCAGGAGTAGTGGAGGCATGGTACAGTTACTGGAAGGGAAGAAAAGAATTCAGGAAATTTTTATTGCTCTCCTTAAATATTTTCTTGGTGCAGGTGAAGGACTCACAGGAGGCACTTCATCCTCTCCCCCACTTCTCTTTTTGATGGAATCCCTAATCAGGATAAGGTGACCTCCAGGAAACAGCATGCAGGGGGAAACAAGCAGGTCAAGATCTCTTCATGAATAACATCACTCCTCTGGGAAGTCTAAGAAGTGTGACTTTTCACACTTTACTGAAGCATTAAGTCCAACCTTTCACTCCTCCTCTGTGACCACAAGCATGGATTCTGTCACATTTAAATACCTAGAAAATACTTTATATTCTCTTCTCTGTTTCCTTATTTACTTCTAAAGCTACCTATTCCTTGCAGAAGGTTTTTGCTCACACTGTATAAACAGCTCTTCAGGCACTGCTGTGATACAATACATGCTTACTGGAATGAGAATGGGTGAATGAAGAAAACAAAAGTTATGAAGGCACAAGAAAGAATCTCAGCAGTGATGAGACAACACATGGTGCATTTTGCAGCAACCCAAGTTAGAAGATATTTTAGATTTCAAAAACGTTTTGAAGCAGAAATTATGTCTTCTGCACACTCAGATAACAGCAATTCTTTCTACTATTTTCTTTGCAGCAGTAAAACTGCTGGAAGATACGGCTCCAATTTTCATGTAGGAAACAACGTGGTGGGGGGGATACCCTCCTCCCATCTCCCACCAGGACTTGTCCACAGCAGGTGAAGACCCAGTAGGAGACAGAAACTAAGCTGATTTGTGCAGCTCTTTTCCCTTTGGCTTCCAACCCAAGAAATGCTAAGGTAGCCCCTGATCCAGCCCCTGGCACAAGACTATAATTTTCCTGCTGAGGAGGCACAAACATTTCAATGTTCCTCATTCCTCTTTGGGAACTTCTGCGCTGGCGCTGTGTCAAACTCACTGACCTCTGTGGAGGGACTCACAGCTTCCACTGATGTGGATTATGAGAAACTGCTGCAACAGAAACTGGCAACAACAATGGCACAACCTCAAAAGAAATTCACAAATGCTCCTACAGAACTTTGTACGTAATGTAACTGAGCAAAGCTTCAAGTCATTACATGGCTGAGGCTCTCTTAGTGTCAACTGTGAAGACTCATTTATATTCAGTTAAGGCTCATCCTCAAGTTTTAATCTATCTTTGACATCAAACTTAAACTATCTTTTCTTGGGGAACTCTTCACCCTACAGAAAGTAGAGCTCTGGAGGATGGGACAGGATTGAAAAAGATTGCCTGTGTAAAAAAATGCTCAGATATATTTCTCCAGTATCCAAAACCATATATGAACATTCCTGTGAAAGAAGAACAGGAGATTTGCAAAGGATTCTGAGTTCTAAGTATTTTTCAATTGAGTAATCTCCATATATGGGAATCTTCCCTTGGAGCCACACTGGAGACTTGTTCCAAACTCAAAATGAGGAAGCCCAGAATTTTGTATTTCCAAGGTGTTTATGCATGCAGCTCCCCTTTTGTAACTGACCTTCTAGTGAATTTTTCTTTTTTTTTTTATTAACAAAATGTTCATTTATTGACTGGATCAAAAGTCTTAAAGTCTCTGTAAAAATGCTGACCATGTATAATAGCCATCAGAACACATATTCTTTCATCCCTTTAGAAATGGACTGGCAGAATACAAGGCCTGGGGGAAAGAGTGGCCAATAGCCATGTGGAGGTGTGCTTAGAGAAGTCTCTGTCACATCAAGTCCCAGCTGGGGCACAGATGCTGTCCCCATCCAGCTGGGAAGAATGGGGATCACAAGCACAGCTACAAGCTCCTTTTAGTTAGAAGCAGGAAATCTTAAGTAATTTCTTAGAAATGCCTAGAACTCTAAGATGCTGCATGGAAATTGTCAGTCCATGTCTTTAGGAAGGTCTGCTTGAGCTGCCTGTCCCAAAATCATAGAATTACAGGATCATAGCATGGTTTAGGCTGAAACAGACCTTCAAGATCATCAAGTCTAATTGTTAACCCAACACTGCCAAAGCCACCACTAAACTACGTCCCCAAGTGGCACAGCTACATGTCTTTTAAATACCTCCAAGGGAAGTGACTCTAACACTTCCCTGCACAGTCTAATCCAATGCTTGACAACCTTTCAGTGAAATTTTTTTTTCAAATATTTTTTTCAAATTTTTATTTCAAATTTGGTGTAACTAGAGGCCACAATCTCCTTTCAGATAGTTGTAGAGAGCAATAAGGTCTCCCCTGAGCTTTCTTACCTCCAGCTCCCTCAGTCATAAGCCTTGTGCTCCAAACCCTTTCCTTCCAGTTTGTATCCTCTCAGCTGTGTTGCATTTCCAGCAGACATCTGGTAAATTGAAGTCCTCCATGACAACAAGGGAAAGTGAATATGAGACTGTTTTATAGAATATTTTCTTTGGCTCCTTATCCTGGTTAGGAGGTCTAAAGCAGACTCCCATCATGATAACTTCCTTGTTGGCGGCCTTTCCCCTGATTCTGACCCAGAAACACTCAACTCTATCCTCACCATCATTAGGCTCTACACAATAAAAACACTCCTTACATAGAGGGCTATCCCAGCACTGCCCCTTCCTTGCCAATCCCTTCTGAGGAATTAATAGCCATCCATTGTAGCATTCCAGTTGTGTGACTCATCCCACTGTGTTTCCATGATGCCATGAATAAGGGTAAAACATGAACGGTCTTTGTACACAATACAGCATTGTACACACTCCAAAAGTCCCTCAACCCACCACACATTTCAAAACAGAAATTCTATATTTGTTCTCCACTTGGCTTTTAGGTAGTAATCACTTATACAAGTGTAAGTGTATTCTAAAGACGTAATATTCTCAGTTACTGTGCTTCTGAATGAGTCCTCTGTAATATCCTTAGTAAAGGGTGCAGATAAATATTCCTGCCAAACCTACAGGCAGGAGCTGAAGATCATCTCTGACTCAGCTTGGATGCATCAGTCTGAACCCTAAAAATTCTAGTTTCACTTCGTTCCTGTGCAAACTCTTGGTCTACCAGAGGCACATCCTTCAGGAAAGATGGAACACTGAGAACTTCAAAGTCTTCCAAGTTTTATCCCTCAAAAGTACCATCCTGCATAAAGATACTGCCATCACAAGCTGTATCTTCTATGTTCTTCCAAAGACTTTGCTAGTAAATAAAGATTTAAACTGTCAGAAGGGCTTTTGACAAGAGTAGTAGTGTTTTTGCCCTGCTCTCCTTCAGTTCCTTTTACCTTCTAGAGAGAGACTCTTCAGTGCACAATTTTCAGGTGGCATTTCTGATGTTATTTCCTTTAAATTTTTGCACTGCACCTATATGCCTACAGAGGAGGCATAAGAGAATGCAGTTGTTTTCTCTATGACAATTTTTCTTCCTTAAAATTGTATTTATGTCATATCAATAGATACAGGCATAAAGGAAATGCAGAACTATGCAAGGAAAGAACATTTTAAAATAGGAGCTATGGTCCCTCTCTATCAATTATGATCTTACATAAGAGCAAAAGGCAACCTTTTTGATAACTTTTCAACCCCTGAATTTGAGTTTGTGCTGAAGTAGAAGACTGTACTAATTTTAAATTGCTTTTCGTTTTAATTACAGGTGATCTAAAGATATCTGAATTGTTTTCCTGTAACAAATTATGTAGTGCAATAGAACCTACACTCAAGCAGTAAAAGCAGCTTGTGTGACTCTACACTGATGGTGACTTCTGAGTATTCTAGATGCAAGCTGTAAGTTTTACTAAAAATGTTTTGTGGGCTCAATATTAAGGCTAAAAGGAATGCCCATTAGGACAAAGTCAGTTTAAGCACAGTATATTTTAAATTCATAAGGTAGCCAGATGCTAGGGCTACTTGAAAATCCAAGCCAAAAGCTACCAGCAGAGGAAGAACTTCTTGTGAATCCCTCAGCACTAAGGTGAGCACTAGTTTACTATCAGATTCCACCCTAGATTTCTCTCATCAGACTTTGGCCAATATACACATTTTGTGCATGGTCTATGTGTTGCAAATCTGCATTTCAGCTTCACAGATGGTAGGCTTGGTCTTCTAGATGGAAATAGTACAAATTGTCTTGGAAATTTTATATCTGGGCTTCCTTTCAAGAGAATCTCAAGTGTATTTTCCAATAAACGCATCTATTTCATTAACTAGCCAAGCCTGCAATATTAAAACTCAACTCCAGTCGTCCTTCTGTGGCAGCATGTGGCACTGTTGACATTCTGATAAAACCCAAATGTCCTAGAGTTGTGAAATGCAAACCATAAGAATAGTGATTTTGCAATAAATCTTTGTAGAGGTGAGGAAGTAAAAACCACAAATACAACTTTTCTAGTTATGTACCAAATTAAAACTACATTTTATGGGGAGATAATATGTTTGCAACTACTTGTGAAATTTTCAGTAGCAATGCAATCCCGAATTAATATTTACAAAACTCACATCCTCATTCTTGATCATTTAGTAGATTGCAAGAGTATTTCTTTTAAAAAAATGTATTTCAATAGACCTTAAGATATCTTTTAATCCTTTGAAGGTAGATTGAATAATTCTTCCATGAAAATGTAGTATCTTGACATGGAATGGAATGCGGAAAAGGCAATTCTAGTTGAAACATTATGTTAGAACATTGGACTTGTCTGAAAGTACATAATGAAGTTATTTTTCTTGCTCTTGCTGTTTTATTAAGGAACAGAGTTTAAAGGTAATACTTCCATGCAGTTAAGGTTTCACATTTGATAATTCTGTCATTTCTGGCAGTTCTTTCTAATAGACAGCACCAAACTCACACTTTAACCTGCTGTCCAAGATGAAGGTGGTTGGATCTTTAGGTACCCTCCAACTCAAATTACTCTATGGTTTTGTGATTCTAAGTCTAAGACTAATCTGTCACAGGTTCACCTAGACTGCAAGTGTCCAGTAAATATAAAGTATACAGATATCACAATAATTTTAAAGGCAAATTGCACATTCTGGAATGGAACTGAGTAATGAAACATATGAAGTACATAAAATTTGTTTAGGGAACAAAATAAACAAAATTTCCTTTTGGCAATGGAGGAAAAAACACATAGGAGAAATGGTACTTGCATTGCTGCTTGTAATAAAAAACCTCAAATAATCCTTCAGTATTTTGTTAAGATCCTTCATTTCACATATCACATATTTCATTTCACATATCACTTATAATTGAAAATTGCAATAATTTATGGTGTCATTTTACATTCACATATATCCATATTTTAATATCTTCCCTACAGCACATTGTTTCAAATTATAATAATAACAGCATATTTTGAGCATTAAACTGTTTTGCTAATCTTTTGTCATATATGATATTCTAGAAATAATTATTTCCACTTTTCACTTTTTTTACATTGTTTGTTTGTTTGTTTCATAGCACAGGTTTATATAGCAGACAAAATTTCTATATAAAACTCTAAAATACCAGAATTGTTCCTGAAGCAGTTTGGTGTAGTCCCAAAGAAACCTACAGTTATCATAATTACTTTTATAGAAATTAAGTGTTGTTAGACACTTTGCAAAAATAGGGTTAAATTCTAAATCATATCTGCAGTCAGTTGAATCCCTGCTGTTCTAAGGCTGGTTCATCAAAGCACCAGTCCATAGTAACTACTCTCTAGCCTGAAGTATGCCAGTTGAGAATGTCCCTAAAATGCCAGCTACCATATGGGAACAGCTAAAGCACAGTAGCTACTGCTCTGATCCTTTCTGTTCCTCCAGTATTCTTCAGGTAAAGAAGCCAAAACAAAACCAGCTACATCTACAAAACTAGCTCAATGACATTATATAATAGATGAGTATCTGTCTGCATTTTGTCTAGCTTTATAAACCATCTTTTGCTATTTTTTTTGTCTCCAAGTTATCCCCAGCTTTCCCATTCTGACCTCTTTGATATCTACATCTTCACCCACACACCCAGATCCAGGGCACTCACACCATGCATAAGCTTGGGTGCACTCAAAAGTGCTGGAAGAAAGTCCTGACAGGCCTAAGGGGATCACTAAGTCCTCAGGACTACTGATCCTCAGCAGCACTGTGCATTGGATACTCACTGGCATCTTGGGATAAAAAACTGGCATGCGAGTGCCTTGGTCACTCACAAAGTACCACAACATCTGCTGCCTCAGGGCTCACAAACCTTCATGTGTAGGAGGGTTCTTGAAAGAAAAAAATGGCCTAAACTTCTCACCTTGAGTCAGTTTTGGCTCAAGTAGTTTTTCACTGTTTGCTGAACAGAGAGATGAAGTTTTCTTCAGGTAGCACTGGGTTATCACAAAAGCCAGCCCTAGCAGAGTCTGGATTTGAGCTAGGATGGATGCTGTGCACTGGACATACATGATTGGCAAGGCTGGAGCCAGGGGCCCCTGGCAGATCCATTAGAGGGCTCCTCTTATTGCTTTTGTCACCTCCCTTCAGTCTTTCTTTGGAGGCTGATGGAAGAATATGTTTGGTTTTCTTTCGATGGTTCCATTGCTACTTACAGGAGCAAATACTGCTGCCAGAAGCATGTGGTTTCCTTGGGGGAAAGGTGGGCGTTTTATAGAGGACAAGAGGCTGATCTTGGTATTGGTGATGAATCACATACGAAACAGGGAGTCACATGTAAAGTGGGCTTGAAAACAAGAAAATGTTTCCTTTTCAGCAAGATCCAGCAAGTGGGCTCAAGGTACATATAAAGAGATCTCTAGCCGGTCATCAGAACACATGGACTGAACAAGAGACTGCCTAGTTGAATTAGACCCTTAGAGGAACTTTGGGGGATTTTATGCCTATTTCCAAAGTCCATACTAAATTGTGGCACAATAATGCATATTGATGTGGTTGATCTCAGACAAAGCATAATCTAAAAGTCAGGGTATATACAGCAAAGTCAATTAAAAAATACGTATGAAAAAAAGGAGGGAATAGTCTTGCTTTGTAACTCTGCCCTGTGTTCCAGCAAAAATCATATGCTTTGGGGTTTGAAAGTATCGATTGACAATTATATCAGGCCTAATCAATCTAACACATTTAGATGGACTTCTTTTGCGGGTTCTATTTATTCATGCTTTTATATTCCTAATTTCATTCTTGTCATCTGGTTTTCATGTCTGATACATATAGGAAGTAACAAAAACAAGTTTGAAAAACTAAGAAACTTAAGTTCAGTCCATTACAAACATGTATTTCCTGTTTGCGTGTTCTGTACAAAGGAGCCTGTTCTCCCCACATAAAGGTGCCTATGGAACTGAAACCATAAAAGTCATAAAAGCCAAGCTCTTCAAGGAAAGTAAACTTACAAAAACCACAATATCCTTTGGTGGAGCTCATGTTTCTGAGAAGCTTTTCCAGTCAGTGGAGTTTTAATATCTCAGCACATCAGTCTGCAGTCAGCCCCAAGCGTATGGGCCACAGGCTCACGCTAAAGCTAAAGCTAAAGCTAAAGCAAAAGCTAGAGCAGCGTCACGGTCTGCACCGTCACGATGCCATGAATGAGGAAAGATGGCAAATTAAGCACACTAAAAGAATGTGTTACATTCATTCCCTTTCCTTACAGCTGAGTAATTTCCACCAGCATCATGCTGTAGCTCTAGTTGCTCTAGCCACAGGCAGTACATGTCCTGCCCACACCTTCCTGCACCAGACACATAAGTGAATCAAATACAAGTTTATTAATCAGCCATGATTCCTTCTCCACAGTTTTGACAAGCTTCTGAGAACTACTAATCAGAAAACAGATCTTCATGTTCACAGCGAGGTCAAAGTTCCACCTTTCGTTTATTCATGCAACCCATATAAATTCACCAAAACATTTTTACATTAGCTTGTGAAGGCATGTACACAGATCTACAACTAGAATAATGGAGCTGACTTTCTATTATCCCTGTTGAAGTTAGTGAAAGATTTACCTAACTGTACATTTAAAACAAAAATAAAAAAGCATTCTTTTGACATGAGAAATTTAGATTAATTGGGGGTTTTGGTTTTTTTTTTGTTTTGTGTTTTTTTTTTTAAATTTCTAGGAATTAGAACTTTCATATCAATTTTTAAAATCACATGAAGGAACATAAATTTTGGAATTCATACTTGATTTCACTTAACAGCAAAGTTAGTGCTCCTTTCAATGAGAACCAATGTAAAAAATAAATTTTCTTCTACATATACACAGTTCTTGGAAATAATTCATTTTGTATCTTTGAAATGTGACAAATGGTGGGCCAGATAAAAACAAAAAGAAAATGAGAATTGAGTTATCAGTATTGAACTGATGTCCTGTATTCTTTAGCAATCAAAAAACTCTACAATAATAAATGTATCATGGTGTCGCTTGATCTTTATTAACAGACCATTAAAATTGTTGTCAGCTGACTCTTTGGCAGGCCAAGCTGCGATCTGCTTTTGCAAGATCATATTGAATGATTTCCCAATTTTTTAAGGATAAAGTATGTTCAGGCACATTTTGTAGAACACTAAAATTGACTAAAATATTTGAAAATAACTATAAAGCCCAGTTTAACTTTTTAATGAGACATGTAACATTATTTTCTTTCAGGCAAAAACACCCTTGATTTTAAAGGCAGTCACTACCTTGCAATTTTACAGAAGAGAAATGTGCAGCTCTCCTGCCTACTTACAATGAATGATAAATGACATGCAAATCTCTGAAGTTTCTCACCCAGTTTTTCTTTTTAAGTTAAAATAAATCAAATTATTAAAAAAATTAGAATCTTTGCATCCTACAGTGTAAAACTACCACAAAATATTTTGTTGTCCTGTTTCTTTTTTCCTTTAGAAACAAGGTCATTCCTCTCTGCCCAGAATGATGTAACATATTATTTCTGTGAGCCACAAGCCTTTTCAGTGCAGCAGTTTCCTTTTAGCCACAGCTGCAATGCCCGCAGTGACCCAGCGGCTGCAGGCAAGGCATGAGGAGCTGACACTGAAGTATTAGGTGCCACCCTCCAGCCTTCCTTCTCCTGGACATAGGGAAGGGACCAGCCACCAGCTTAGGGCACTGGGATACACATTGGAGGGGATGGATAAAGGTAGCTGAGATGGAGAAACTCTGAGGGAGGATGGAGGGAGGAGTGAATGAATGACCTGTGCCTTGCTCACTAAAACACAGGTGTGTGTGAATATTACTTGTAGAGTGAATTACTTGTATACTGACCAAATTTGGACTGAATTATGCTCAGATTCTTGCACAGCTGATCTGTACTAATTTTTGCCACACTCATGTGCCTTGAGTCTGCACTGACTTACTTTGCCTTCTGGAGGCAAGCAGACAACATGAGAACACACTCATTCCTAACTAGGATTTATCAGCTCATACCAAAAGCAAAGAGTAGAGGTTGGAAAAGATTTAGTCATACAGAAATTTGGAAGAATTATACATGATAATAAAATCAGAGAACCATAGAATAACCTGAGTTGAAAGGATCAAAGGATCCAAAAGGATCATAGAGTCTAACTCTTAGTCCTGCACAGGACAGGCCCAAGAGTCATGCCTTGTGCAACACATGGTGACAGCATTGTCCAAACACTTATTGAACTCTGTCAGGCTTGGTGCTGTGGCCACTTCCTGGGGGAGTCTGTGCCCAGAAAACCTCTGGGTGAAGGACCTTTGCCTGATATCCAACCTCAGCCTCCCCTGGCTCAGGTTCATCACATTTCCATGAGTCCTGTTGCTGGTTGTGAGAGCAAAGTATTGGTACCTTGTCTTTCCCTCATGAGTAAACTGTGATGAGGTCTTTCCTCAGTCTCCTCTCCTCCAGGCTGAACAGGCCAAGTGACTTCAGGCTCTTCTCACAGAGCTTCCCCTCAAGGGCTTTCACCATCTTTGTTGCCCTCCTTTGGACACTCACTAATAGTTTAAAATCTTTCTTTTCTTGTGGCACCCAAAACTGCCCCCAGCATTCAAGGTGAGGCTGCCCCAGAGCAGAGCAGGACAATCCCCTCCTTTGTCTGGCTGGTGATGCTGTCCCTTGTGCCCCCCAGGACAAGGTTGGCCCTCCTGGCTGCCAGAGCACTGCTGACTCACATTCAACTCTCTGTTGACCAGGACTCCCAGGTCCTTTTCCCTGGAACTGATTTCCAGCATCTCATTCTGTCTGTCCATAAATCCAAAGCTGCACCATCCCAGGTGCAGAATCTGGCCCTCTCCCCTGTTGACCTTCATACGGTTGGTAATTGCCCAGTTCCCTGATTTGTTGAGGTCTCTGCAAAGAATCTAATTGAATCCTTAATTGTTCATCCCTTTTTTGATCAGAACCTATGTTACTTGAAGGCACTTCATATGATGATTCACATATTTTTTCTGCTAAGTTTTTTTACCTATGTGTATCTGTTTATTTCCAGAGTGAAAAATGTGGTAACTTCACAAAAGACTATTTTTCAGGGTTTTTTTCTACATGAATTTTGAAGATAAGAGTTTAAAATATAAATGCATACACATAAACATATGTCTCTCCAATACATTTTAAATTACTAATGTGGAGTGATTCTCCTAAAATTAATGGACATGATTCTCCTAAAATAACAATGTCTCTGATGAAGTACAGCAAAGCAGTATACTTAAAATAAGAGACAGGTGATTTAAAGGCAGGAAGCAGCATTAGGAATAACCTGGCATCACATAAGAGAAAGAAGCATGCTATGAGGGAGAGTTCAAACCCTGGAAATGTGAAAGGAAAATCATATTCTTATTCAGCATTCATGTGCCTTCAGGGTTTAACCACAGTGCATGACAGTACTACTGCTTTGCTACAACAATTTAGGACAAGTGAGAAATCAAAACAGCTTAATATAGATTAGGTGAATATCAGTTATTAAAAAACACAAAACCATAATGTAAAAACTCATTGTAAAAATAGTTGGTATCATCTACATGGGCAGAAATCTGTCACTATTTGTGTCTCATTACAGGGAACAGCTATAGTGGATGGCAATCAGCACCCTATAAGCAGAATCCCTGCCTGTGTTGCCCTGCTCTGAGTGCTTTATACCTCAGGAGGGTCACAACACTAACACCTGTCAGCTGGTCTTTCAGGTTGTACCTACAAGGAAGCAAAGGCTCAAATGGGAAAGGCTCAAAGCAGAAAACAGAGACTCACTGGAGGGATTGCTTGTGTGCAGAGCCATTAGCAAGGCTGTGAGGATTCCCACCCACATCTCCTGGAACTGCCCCACCATTAGGTCCCCAAAGGAACACAGCAGGATTGGAAATATGGGTACTTCAATACATATGTGACATGAGGAATGGGACAAGAGATCTGCAGCTGTAAGAAAAGGAATCTGTCCAACAACTAGAGGCAGCAGAAAGGCAGAAGAAGTTTTAAAGAGATTTTGAGGTAGTCTTTCCTGATATGTCTACACTACTTGAGAAAATGAGAAGATACATGTGCTACCTGCTGGCACTCTACCTGATTGCCAGCTATATCTACAGATGACTTCCTGTAGGAGTATTTACTTTGTGGAGTCAGAGGAAGTAGACAAGTTGAGTACTACACAGTAACTTGTTCACTATTAATGAAACTCCAACTTCATGTAAACCAATTTCATTTACACTGAAAATCAGTCTTGAAGGAGAAAAGTAGTTTTATGTCGTTGCTGCAGCCAATGAAAATACTTGAAACAGCATTAAGCCAGCTCTCTAATAGTACTAAACCATCAGGACAACAAAGTTCAATGATTAAAGAGAAGTAATTTCCCATTTTCCACCTTTTTTATATGATAGACCTGAAAATAATCAACAGAAGCATTTTCCAGGCAAGAAGTTGCTTCCACCATCTAGGAGGCTGCAGGGGCAGCCCCACATCAGATACTCAGCTCCTTTGCTGCTGATTTCCATGTTTCCATTTTCCATGTTTTAGGGGAACGGGTTTGGCTAGAAGTACAAAGAGAAAGGCAGAGGCCTCTCACCTTTCAACCAAACAGTGATCTCAGGGGGAAATCCCTGCCTTCTCCCTGCACTGACAGTGCATCAGGTCTTCCAACACAGATTTCCAGGAGGAAAGCTTTTATGCATTCATGTAAATGGGTTGTCACAGGTATGTGCTCTCTGCTGGTTGTATTAAAATTTCAAGGTGATCAGCATCTGAGTATAATGAACACACTAAAAATTCAGTTACTTAACTGCACTAAATTTCTCTCAGACAACCAGACTTATTCCTGGATGAAAATCAGGACTAATAAAAAAAATAAGACTTATAACAAGTAAACACTCCAAATCCAAGTACTAGTACAGCTTATGAAATCAGGTTAAATATCTCTTTTCCATATGAAATATGCTATTTTTCTTTGACAACCTAAGGGTCAGTCACACTAGCTGAAAGCAAACCCAGACACATGAATTGGACAAATAAAGACCCCGTCTTTCTTTTTGTTTTTCCTGAAAATTCTATGTTCATTTCTCCTTGCTGAAATGCATTATTCCATTATCATACTAAATACAGTGAGTTAATTCCTAGAGCTGGTATGGTCATACCACTTTAGATCATCAGAGATCATCAGAGTCTTGGGTTCTGGAGCAGGGACTTTCAGACCCCTGAATACACACAGCAGTGCAGGAGACCTCTGGAGTGACCCAGGGCTCAGTGTCAAGAGCCTCCAGGGTGTGAGGCACTGCCCCTTCAGCCCAGTCTGACCTGACACACACAGGGGCATCGGTGCAAAGATGTACTTTGGATCTACTACACTCTTTTGGCCAACCTGTTTGCAAGATGCATCATGAGAAACAGATTCAGTAAGAAGGGCTCTCTGTCCCAAATTGACTGTCATCAAATACGGGTGCAGAAGATTTCAATCAGTAGTTATTAAGAAACACTTCATTAAAGAGGGAGAGGAAAAGAGAAAGAACAAAGCAGGCTTATCTCCTGAATCATGAAAGGAACAAATCCACAAATGCTGACAAATTTCTTCTAATTAGTCTTTAGTAAACATCTGCTGCCTCATTAAAACAAAAAAAAAACCCAAAACCCAAAAAACAAAAAAAACCAAAACAAACAAAAAAACCACCCTGAAAAACCCCAAACAAACAAATAAACCAAAAAAAGCAAAAAATGAACAAAGAATCCAACAAACAGCCCCCCAAAATATACTTTCTGCTTAGTAATAAATCTGTGTTATCTGCCATGGACTTTCATGAGGGCAGAAAACTGTTCTCTTCAGATGTTACTGAGGTTATTTATCTAGACATTTATCATTACTTCTTTGAAGTTCACATGAAAAAAAGATCCTAGAAGGTCCTAAAAGGATATAATCTATATTTTACCATTATTGACTACAGAGTGACTCATTCTTGATCTCACCCTAATCAATGACATTAATCATTCACTTTGATAGGCAGAAGATGAAACGGTAAAGTTGAAATCCTGTTTTACTGAAATAAACAAAATTTTATATCTTTTTTTCTCAGTTCAAAATTACAACCTGAAGTTTTGAAGAGAACAGAAAATATTCACTTCTGTGCAGTGACCTAACATGGTGTCTGTATGGCTTAAATTTCCCCTAAATCTGGTCTGAAGGCTCTCATAATGTACAGCGCTTGCATCTCTCACCTGAATAATGACAAAGTTGACCCCAGAAAGTAAGAGAGCATTTTTGGCATATTTTAAAATTTAAAAGCCTATAAAAGAAATAAAAATCTGCTTTCCCTCCTTCCACCAAACAAGACTGCGTACAATGTATATGCCCCCAGTTAGCAGTCTACACTCATATTTAGCTCCGTGTTGAATGGCAAAATCTGTTTCCTACTTACAATCCAATACCATTTTTAGACATTGAAACAGGTGTAGTCTGTTTCCCTTGTTTATAGGGGGAAAGTTTTTCTTCTCTTAATAAAAAAAAAAAAAAAAAAAAAAAAAAAAAAAAAAGCAGGAAAATACTCCTTTGACAACACCAGCTGTCTAGACTACCTGCACTATAAATAGACAAAAATATTCTCTTTCATATGTATTTCTGATTCTTATATGATGAGGTAGGAAGAACCCCAAAGATTTAGTGTTGAAATTATATCTTGTACACTTCAGACTCAGCCTAAATTAATGTGTAAGAAATTTCAGGGGACTTACTGGCCAACAGAAATGCTTCATATATCTCATTTGCACAGCTCACACTGCCTTGAGTGAGCTGGTTGATTTGATTCCTTGTTTGCTAGCTTAGCATTTTCTTTTCAAAAAAAAACCCACCTATGTCTAGAGAGTCTTGTCTAGTCTAATTTAGATCAGGAGTAGCCTCTTGAAGTCATTCCAAAACATCCACTGCTGTCTCTTCATTCAGTGGTCCACTCACCTTGCCAGAGGATGCATTCGGTTTCTCAGACACTGTTTGACCTTGGTGGCCCCTGCTGGGTGTTCCCAGGCATGCCTGAGCATTTGTGGGCCTGCGTGTGGCTTCGGCTCCCACTGAGCTGAGCCTGACTAGTCTAGTTCCTCTCTCCTGAAGACAGGTGTGCATTTGTTTATTTCCACTCCCCAGGAATTGCCCTGATCTGCATGACTTTTCAAAGAGACAGAGAGAGATCTTACAACTGGCCAAATCCTTAATACTTTCAGATGCATCATGGATTCATGTAAACTCTAGTATAATCTTCACATTTAATTAAGGAACTGTCTTTGTAATTTTGACCTTACAGATAGGACTTTTAAAACATTGCATTTTGTATTTACATACAGAAAAAGAAAAGCCAGTTAAGTTCTTATTCGGTTAAGAATACAAAAAAATGTAAGGCATATATATAAACCTGTTCTAACAGAAAGTTTAATAGCTTCAGTTTATCTGAGGCATTCTGGGCTCCAGGAGTATAAAGTCTACTCAGTTTCCTGTCTATCCCCTTTTTTTCGTTGCTCCCTCTGTCATTCATTTTGTTTTTGTCTCTCTCAAAAATTGGGGATTTTCTTCCACAATCCTTACGACACCTCAACCACACCTACTAATATTACAAGCTACATGCCTAAGCTCAGGAAGGCTAAGATAAGCTTTCATTACACTGTAGAAAGGAAGGTATCTTTGTAATTAACCTTTTGTAACCACATAGAAAACAAGGTAAGAACGGAAAAGATCACACACAACACTTCCATCCTTAAATGAGTAATAAGCAACTCTCCTTATTAAGGAATAGTATTAAATTCTAAACAAATTTTGTGGTAATAAATGTCACAATACTAGTGTTGCACTCACCTAGTCCTGGCATATGGGACATCCAGGCAATGGTACTACAGCCATTCTTAATCCAAGAACTTTACCTAAATGGGAAGCCCTCAATGTTGCTGCAATAATTTTTACTCCATGCACTTCAACTATATAAATGAGAAGCCCTTTATTTTATGTATAAAATACTTCAAAGAAGCAATGCGGAATCTCTGAATGAATTCTACACATGGACACCAATTTATCTGAAGCATGGCAACGGGGTTTGACTTCAAAGCATCCTGGTACCAGGGAGAGCGCAGAGCCTGAATGAGTGACACTTACATTGTAGGGGAAATCCCAGATGACAGTCAAAAGGAACCACAAACTCAGTACTGCTCTAAATCAATTCAGCTCTCTCCCCACCCCAAGGTGGCAGGACCGCACAGGTTAACTGAAAAGATCCTGGACCTGCTGGTCTGTATGAACCATGCGGACATGAAGAAATCTTAAGGTGAGATGGTGTCAGTGACTGCCATCAATCAAGCCTTATATCTCTAGACAACATTAGATCTTGTCTCTAGGCAATGGCAGTTTATAAATGGAATGGGTGTGCTAGCAACACTCATTCAGGCTACAGGAAAGCTGAAGCTAATAATTCAGTGGACTGAGATGACAAGGCAAAGAAGCTACTGGCCATGGCAATCCTGCACATGGTAAAACCTAAATAAGGTGATACTTTTAATATACCCATCCATCTTATTGAAAAAAACCCCAACTAACCAACCAACGAACCAATCAAAAAACCAAAAAAACAACAACAACAACAAGCAAACAAAAAACAAAAACAAAAAACCAACCAAACAAACAAACAAAAAACCCCAAACCAACAACTTTAATTCATTCTCCATTTATCCAGGGAGAATAAAAGTCAACATATCCATCAGCTTCCACTGTATCCGAAATTGCCTGAAAAAAACTCACAGACAAGCCAACACAGTTCATTAACACAAGGGCAATGCTGTTTTTGTTGCTTCCAGGATCTATGGACAGCCCAACCACTTGAGATACCCAGGGCAACCATCCTGCACCACCATGGCAGCTCACAAGTGCACTATGAACTGAGTAACATGGGCATACAAATAGCTCTGCAGAGTGTGTTAAATCCAATGGTATTTCCTTTGCTGTACTAGGCCTCCCAGAATCACTGTTTTGCACCTATTTTCTCAGATGGCATCATCACCCCTCTCTCTGCTAGGTCAGGGACAGCTGAGTGCATCTCCATTCAAGCTAATATAGTCTTTGAGAAATGAGAGCCCTGAAAAGTAAAATGAAGAGATGCAAAATAGTTCTGAGAGAGCCAGGCTGTCCTAGACAGGGGTGGCAAGCAGATCCTGCTGCAATGTAAGCAGCTCCACTCACTGCTGCTCTCATGCCTTTGCATCATAGGTCACATGCAAACCTTCCCTTATCCAACTGTCACAGGTCTCTCTTCTCCCCCTCCCAGCCCTCTAGGAGATAAAAGCAGGCTATTGGAGACAAATCCTCAAACAGCCACTTTCCCGGAGGCTGCATAGATTTTTTATTTTTTTTTTTGGGTCAAGTTTTTTTTTTTCTTTCTTATTTCAGAGCCTGTTACTTTTGCCAATATTATTTCTGAAAGAAAATCCTATACCTACTTTGACAGTACTAAAATACCCACCAGTCCTCTGAAAACTCAAAATGAACCTAGTCTCTGAATACAAGAGAAGACATACCAAGGCAAAGAACAATAAAAAATCCACACAACAACCAAAAAAAAAAAAATGCAAATGAATTCAGTTTTTTTCCTGATTTTCTCAAATATGCTTTCCTCTGTGAAAAATTAACACCACCAACATCTAGTTCTACATGGGGAACTATGATATTCTAAACCCATATAATTATTACCAGTAACTAAATTTATATTTTAAAGTGCTACTACTGTATACAGATATTGAGAGACAAAAGGGAATAACAAGTTATTTACTATATTTCTAGAAATCTAAGGCATAGAATAATTTAAAATACACTGTAGTATGATAGCTTCCCCAGAACTATTATACAGTTAACATCCCATATAAAATTGAATGATTAACATGGCAAAACAAACTTAGAAAAAGAAAAGCTCTGTCACAACATTGTATTTTAGGCACAACACTGTATTTATAAACTCTCCCGAAAACATACTGGAACTGCCAAATCTGTGCTTGACACACAATTCATACAGCCCTGCTAAGAAATGAGTGAAACCAGGCAGTGCTAGGGATGTAGGCGTGCAAATGTCATCTGAAGACATCTTTGTGGAAAAGTGCCATTTTGGTTGTGTAACTGGAGGCCCAGAACTCTCATCAAGGAACAATTATATTCTCTGCTACTCTGGCAATGATCTCATTAATTCAATCTAGTTGATAGATGTCCTTAGCAATTCTGGTTAGCAAATTGCCTCCATTGTATTTTCAGGCATGACTTTAATGCTATTTGGGGGCTGTGCCATGTCAAATGGCAGGATTTGTGCCTGACCTATGTCTGAGAAAGTTATCCACATCATATGTCAAGAAGTAAGCTTGCTGAGCACATTGTGCCCTTTAAAATGCTATTCCAGGAAGAAGCAGTCACCACGCAAGTTGTTTCCACAGTTCACTACTGCAATTGCCTGTCCTACATGAACTCCATAGGCTAACGGGAATGATCTCATTTGGAACACAAAACTAAGAGAGAAAAGTAGGACTAAAACATCTAGCAAGGAATCACTCACCAAAAAAAAAAAAAAAAACCTCCAAAAAAACCCAAAACCCAAATCAAACCAAACCAAACCGAAACAAACAAAGCCCCAACAAACTAAACCAACTGAACAGCTAATCAGCAACACTCCCCACCAAACAAAACCCTGAGAAGTTTGTGTACTACTTTTAAAGGCTAAAAATATTTTCATACAATGTAGAAGAGTTCTATGCACTTTCACAGGAGCTTAGAATCTTTGTGGTTTCTGCAGACATACATAACTAACATTTTCTTTTACTTTAAATCATCCTTCCATTATTCATCTCTCTTTGTATGCAAATTGCAGATCCCTCCTCACCTCATTTCTACTCATTTGGTGTCACATAAGCTTCCAGTCTGTCAATCTGCAGATCTTGTAGCCATTTCAATATATATATGAACTCTGAAGGCCCAGCTGTGTGCCCTGAGGGCAGAAAAATCTACAGCAAAATATGGTGGCTTCTGAGAAGACACCTTTATCTAGGGAACATGCACATGCCCCATCCTTTGGAAGTGACTGCTCTAAGGTCTTTGAGGCAGAGCTCACTCCCTCTGCTCCACAGGTGCCAGCAGCATGCTCTGTAAAAGTCTGGATTAGTCCTGTTCCAGCTTCTCCAAGCACGATGGCTATTAAAAAAAAATAAACAAAGTCTTCAGCAACCTTTCTCTTCATATCATCAGTTCAAAGGTGGAAACAGTTTGTCTCTGAATCCTACCCACATTGTAAATGATGTATGTCTTCTAAATTAACGTATCATACAGTTGTAAACTCATAGCTACTTTGTCTTTAAACATACAGTAACTGAATACTTAGAAAAAGGAAATAAAAAGGCATATTGTGCTGACTTTTGGCCTGTTTTCAAGGGGGTTAAATGGTGTAAGTTTGGACTGGTATTGCTGTGTCTGACAGCAGAGGTACAAGCACAGGTTAGGCAACCTTCAGACTGAGCTGTAGGTTTTCCTGGCATAAGTAAACAAAATTATTCTTTGTGCCACACACAGGCAGTTTGGTACCTGTTCTCCAAGACTCGGAGCAGAATATAAAGGCAATGATGGTACAATAGATTGGAGCAGGGCAGAATGGAGATCCTGCCTAATTAACATGACAGACAGACTGCCGTGCTGCAGGATGAACACATTCTCAGTGCCTTCCTACCAATTATGTTAAACACCACTCTGGAGAGTCCACTTCATGGGTGAGAGACGAATGCTTACTTTATGTTTTTCCACCTTTTAGTCTCTGTGCCACAGCTGTTGCTACAGCAGCCCATCATTATTAATTGGAATAGTCTTTTATGACGTACTTGAACAGTAGAAAACATTCCCATATCACCAGTTCATTTCAGAGGCACAGATCTATCCAGCGCCACCAGCCTAAATTAGTTCTGGGCTAGTGACCAGAGTGGAAAAGCTTGATATCCCCCTGTTAATTCAATGAGCTCTTACTAGCATAATTGCAGAATATTAGCTCAAATAAGAGTAACACCACTTTTACTATCAGTTTAAGTATTTTTTTTTAATTTTATTTAAAAGTGTAACATTCAGTGTTAAGATGGGAAGCTGCTTATATCCTCTACAGAATCACTGAAGAGCATTTGGCATCTCAAGAAGAAGTACTTCAGTAAATTAAAAATATCATAACACTGAGTTATTATACACACAAAAAGAAAAAAAATATATAGGTCCTAAAGTTTTAATATTTAGAAAGAAAAGAGATTTTCTTGAGAGCATGCATGGTTACAATATATGAGTTTGTAAGGTAGTTGCTGTTTGTCTTTTCAAAAATAAGGACAGATTTGGAACATATTCCATACATATTCCTCTGGCTGCACCAAAAAGATACCTCATATAAAACATAAACTGCTGTATAAAACATGAAACACAGCAAATTATTTAAATACCTTTCTGTGAAGAACAAAAACATTAAATAAATAATAAACAAACTGTAGGATATAATGAACAACTACAACTTCAGGACATCAAAAATGTCAGCTAAAGCTTGTCTAATGGGCCACAGACCAAAGACGCTTTTCTGTGATGCTGTCACTGCCTAATAAAGTAATCTTATAATTAGCTTGAATCAGTAAAAATTTTTAACTCAAAAAAAAATAATGGGCTTTAACAGTGTTGGGGTGTCATCATTATCAAATCTCAGTAAATTTCTGACATAGGCAAAGTCCAAAACTTGACATGATGAGGAAAGTGATGAATTCATTATATGTTCATTAGTAAAATGTTTGGAGGTAAGTTTGTGTTCTTTATTAAAATCTTATAAGGTTTGAGAACAGAACATACAAAGTATTTCTGTTATTTTTAATGAGACACTTTTCCCACCTTACATTTTCTGTCTAGATAAATATGAATACAAAATATTTGTGTTATCACTGCTATGAAGATCACATCATTTATTTACACAATAGACACAGAGCTCATGTCTCTCAAGTTGTGCTTTCATACTGACAGCCAGGAGCAGTAGCTGTAACAGAAGAACTACACATATCTTAAAAAAGTATTTTGGTGCCACAATAATGTCACATCAGAAGTTAAGAACTCTTAGATTTGATTACACATAGGCATAGGACATATATCTGCAGATGGTTTAGGGTTGATGGCTGTAAAACCCCAACAGCTGTGCAACTGTGTGCAAGACAGACCTGGAGTGAAGAGGTTGATTTCCTTTGCTTGTATGATTACTTTATGCACCAATCCAAATATAATTTCCACTCTTTTTTGTGGTTAAGAAGTTTTACTTCAATGATGAGATCCTGATGCACAACATTATTAGAAATTCCGACATGGTGCTCTCACTGCATGTTTTTATTTGAAAAGAGGGGTCTCCAAACGGCAAAAATGGTTCCTTTCCTAGTTAGTTTAAATGCTGCAAGATAGTTTGTCAGATTTTTTTTTCCTGAGTGTTTTTCAGTTGTTTCAAACAAAAAACACACAAAGTAAAAAATTATTAAAAAGCACCCATTTATAAAAAAAAACATGATAATATTTACAGTACAAAAGCTGATGTGGACACCTTTTTGGCAGCACATTGGTAAAGAGCTGGAGAAAGCTGAATTAAGCACTTCCAATTAAGTTAGCAATTATTTAAAGCTTGAAAGGAATTCCAGTTCTTGGATTGAAGCTATGAACTCAATGGAACTAATTTACAGTTCTACTTTTGGTGCAAGTCTGTTGTGACAAGAAGTGGGGAAACAAACAACCCATTTTGTCCCACGCACCCCTCTGCTTGGGCAGTGCACTATGCACACACATGTCCTGCTTGGAAGGTAAAAAGCTGCCAGACTGTTCCTGCTGCCCACATAATTCCATACTTGTATTTGAATCACTGTAATTCCTAACACCACCTGTACACAGGTGAAGCCATTTCTCCATTACTCCATACAGCCTCCTGAATAGTGTTGTGCAGAAGTGATGGGCACATTCTGCTTAAAGCTTTGATGAAGCAAACTCAGAGTCAACTTTATGAACACTGGCAGCTTGTGCAGATTTATACCTTCATCTAGGACTCACCCCTAAGCATAGTAGGATAGATTAAATTTATATTGTACATAAAGAATTACACATTTTTGCCTCTGCCCCCAAGTTTTCTGAAGCTTACTTGTAGTTTTTAAATAATCAGAATTCATACATTTCACAGAGCTAAATGAAAGGCATTTAATCTAATTTGATAATCAGATTTGTAGGCATTGATGCTTTGAAGTGGTTAACTGGGTAACAGCCAATTTCCCTGTGGGATGAGCAATGCACTAAACATCTCCTCCCTCTGAATGACAGCAGCATATAAATATCTGCTGCATTTGAAAAACTCTTAAATCACTAGCCATTAAGAAACACTAATAACTTGACTTTTTTCATACATAATTTATTATGAAGAAATGAATGTGCTCTGTATCAGAGCATGTCTGCAACCCCTGAATCTGCTGAAGTTTCTTCTAACTCTGGTGACTTCTGCTAGGATTTCCAGTTGGTGCAAACTATCATCTGCCAGCACTGCCCTTTACCAGGAAATTTTACTTGTCTGGTTAGGACAGTCTACCCTCATATATTTGTAGAGTTTTTTCCAGGCCAGAAATATGAGCTGGAATCAGGAACAAGGAATGTTATAAGACAGCAGAGCAAATAATCTGCCTTGCAAATAAACTAATTTACCTGCTGGTACTGTCAGCATATGAAAACAAGGGGCATCAGCACTCATACAAAAGAAGAGAGTACTCATTTAATTTAGCCCATAGTCATAGTGACTGAATTTTAAGTCCATGGAAGTAGTTCAGTTCACTTGAACAGGAATTTGTATATATTCCAATACAAAATTTAGAGCATTACAAAATGGAAAGAAATACTCTCAACCTCTTAAGAAATTTATTAAAGTCTTTGATTTCAATAGACTTTTTGGTGGGATTCTGCTCAGAAAGGTGGTGGCAAACTGCTCGATCCTGCTTGCATCAGTGAAACAAAACCCTAGATGAAACATAATGTGATTAACAGAAATTATCTGGCAGCAGTATTACTATAGTTTGTTTGATTATGGGCTAAACAGATCCAAACCATTCTTTTTATAGGTCACGTAAACGCAACAAGAACAAAATACATTTAAACTCTCTACCCACCATAAAATATTACATATATCTACAAAATACCCTTCAACCAAGTTTTGTTTACTAACATAAGTAAGCTTTATAATGTATTTATTTTGTATGCAATCCCACATCTTCAAGTGAAAGATTCACTCCAAAACCACAGAAAATATCAGAATGGCATATAAGGTAGGGGCTCTCATAAACCTCAAGGCATGTAGAAAAATTTAGAGTGTTTATAGAAGCTAATTCTAATTAGCTAATTCAGCTAGTTTTGCATTAACTGTTTAACTGTGAATTTAAAGAGAAAGGGAGAGAGAGAAAGAAAGAAAAAGAAGGAAGAGAAGGAAGAGAAGGAAGAGAAGGAAGGGGCATGCATCATCTTCCATCCCTTGCCTGAACAAGAAAAATAATTTCCAAGAGTGGCAAGACTGGTTCTCTGTTTCTTGTATATCCTTGCACTCCAGGAAAAAACCAAGCTCTGATAAAGGGAATAGAAGTATTAAATTGAAAGCATTGGTTCCTTCCCCATGTATTAACTTAGCAATTTATAGCATTTCCCTGGGCAGGATATGCTTTGGGGGCAGCTTGCTTCAAGCAATGAAATCCGATTACACTTTAACTGAAGACTCCGTTTTTATTAACAAACTTGAATACAGCTAAAGAATAAATTATTTAAAATCCTTAATCATTCTGTAAGACTTTGATCAGTGCTTCCTGAATGGGAGGGATCAGTGCAAGGGACTCTGTTTATTCAATTTTCTCTTGCTCTGATGCTAGGCTACATAACAACAGGCTTATTGTGTTAATATGTCTACAGTGTTAAAAAAGAACGGACACTAGTTGGCTGTAAAACTCCTCAGAGTTGCAAATACCTTCGTTTGTCAATATGAATTTCCCCACTAGGATGAAATCACATTCCTAGGTACTTTTCTACATTAATTACTCCAGCAGGATCATCACAGATGTCACACATAAATCAAATCTGTATCAAATAACATTAATTGATGCTGAGCGGTTCAGCATCTTTTTGGACAGCATAGATCTACTGATGACACCACTGGAGGGAAGGGATGCCATTCAGAGGGACCCAGATGGGCTTAAGAGGTGACGTTGTGCAAATCTCATGAAGTTCAACAAAGTGAAGTGCAAGATTCTACACCAGGGTCACAGCAATCCCAGGTACGCCCACAGATTGGGCGGAGAGGTGATTGAGAACAGCCCCGTGAAGAAAGACATGGGGGTGAAGGTTGATGGAAACCTCAATGTGAGTGTGCAGTATGGCTTCACAGCCCAAAAAGGCAACAAAATCCTGGGCTGCATCAAAAGGAGCATGGGTGACAAGTCAAAGGAGGTGATTCTGCCCAACCAGTCAAAGAAGGTGATTCTACCTCTCTGCTCTTGTGAGGCCACATCTGGAGTGCTGCAGTTCTGGTGTTCCCAGCATAAGAGGGACATGGACCTGTTGGAGCAAGTAGGGCCATGAAGATGGCAGGCTGAGAAAGTTGGCACTGTTTAAGCTGGAGAAGAGAAGGTTGTGTGGAGACCTCACAGCACTTTCAGTACCTGGAGGGGGCTTACAGGTGAGCTGGAAAGGGACTTTACATCAGGAACTAAAGTGATAGGACAAGGAGCAACAGATACAAACTGAAAGAGAGGAAATTTAGTTATTAGGAAGAAATTATTTGCTTATGAGGGTGGTGAGGTACTGGAAAAGGTTGCCCAGGGAGGTTGTGGATCCTCATCTCTGGCCAGTGTTGGGGTTGGATAAGGTCTTGAAAAACCTCACTAGTGGCAGCTGAGGGTTGGGACTAGAGCATCTTTAAGGTCCTTTTCAACCCTTAACATTCTATCATTATATGAATAGCCTAAATTCAAACTGCCATCGTAACAATTTAAACAATTATCCTGCATGCCTTGGGGTGTCAGAAAAATAAAATAAGACTCATATTTGTTGTAACATTGTCCTGATTCTTCTCTCATCTGTGCTATATTAAAAGCAGGCAAGTTCAAAGAGATGGATCCTTCTGCCATAACCAAAACGTGCTTCCCTGATACTCAGAAAAATTGCAAGGAACAACAAAAGCAATCTGGTCCTCCCCTCCTCCTCCCTCCTTCCCAAAAAAAATCAACAAAAGCCTCCTGACACAGGCACTGTGTTTATGACATAACTTACAGCAGAAATATGTTAATTGTGTTTGAAGACTTCCAAACGCTAGCCTTAGGAGGAAAATGCTGCTTTACAGCAGAGCTGATCTGTAAATAATTGTTGAACCAAATTCCTGTAGCAGCAAGCCCTAAATTTTATACTATCACCTGGTGGCACTGTTATACAGCCTGCTACATCTCTGTTTTCAGCACTCTTTCAGCTCTGGGAGCGCACAAGGTGCTGCATTTACCCTGGAGTTATACAGGACCTCCCAGGAAGCTTAGAGATGGAGGGAGCCAACTGACCTAGACACAGTTGTTTTGGACATCAAAATATAGCTGGTCTCCCAAAACAGGCATTTGTTTGCTTGGCATTTGGGAAGAACACTTATCTAAACTCCATCTCAAGGCTAGTCTTAGTCTGGATAATAGTAATTTGCACATAAGTTTCATATTTCTGATACTTCTTCCATTAGCAACACGCTAGCAAGCTAACTGAAGAGCTGGCAGGTTTCAGTGGGACAAATACCAGAAGAAAGGTGTTGTATTACTGCAGATGGTTTTAAGGGAACTTGTTTCACTGAGCAAATAAATATTAAGGTCATGTAATATAACCCCCAGAAAATAATAATGACTGCAAATATTAACAAACTGTCCAGTTTGTAGAAATAATATTTTTAACTTCTTCTTTTAAAAAAGATAGAATAATCTATACATTGTATTAAAAAACCCCAAATCAAACTGACCAAACCTGCATCTCATATCTTCCAGATAGTATCCTCATTTACAGGCAGCTGATGAACATTCACAACTGAAACATCAGTTATGTGAATAAGCAACAGATGCCTATTCAGTTTATGAAGTTCAATACCAGTATACATAATTTTGCATTCATATATATGATAATTATTACAAAAATGTGATCCCACTGAGCTCTCTAATGACTAAAAATCAAATTATATTTAGGTTTTCCCCCTCTATTTTTACATCCTATTCACATGGAAGTCATCCTGACAGTAGGAAAGCGACAAGTATAAGTCTGCAAGGCAGTGGGTACATAAAAATGCTCAATGTTCCCACCTTTCCCCCCCTCAAAAAACTATAACTGAAGTAAAGTACTTATCAGTATATTAGAACTGAGATTTCTCTGTTTTTCCTAAAAAGGTACATTACCTGGAAATTCTTTCCCTTTTCTTTAAAATAAATCTTAATACCTAATGTGATTGACAGGAACGTTTTCTACAGAACAAGAATCTGAGAAGGGTGATTTTATTAACAGAACACTGGATTATGGTATGAGACAGGGATTTTCTGATGTTCTGTATCACTACCTGTGCTTTTATCAAAATATATTTTTGATATCTCTGCTCCTCTTCACTGCCTGTGGTCCACTCTCATTTACTTGCACACCTAGCCTGGTGCTGCCCTCTTCTTGTATTGGTGCTTCACTGACACTCTATTCTTCATGTCTGTGGTGCTGCCATTCCTTGTCTGCAACACCTTTACCTCCTGAAATCAGGTACCTCCTTCTTACACAAGCAGAGTTTAATAACTCATGTCTATTCAGACATATTTATTTCAACCCTATGAAAGCACCTTTCAGCCTTTCTTTGCTAAGTAATATAGAAGTTGTAATAAAGGATTTTTGTTTCCTCTCAATGTAAGACAGTTTCACTATTCATGTTTAAAAAGAAAATTAAGTATCCTTTTTCAAGTCGTCCCTAACTGTCATTTAGCACACTCTCCACCTTGAAAAATACAAAAATTAAAATAATTCAAAAGAACTTGCAGCATCTCCTACTTAGCAGAGTAGAGAAAAAATAATTATTGCTCTGAAGAAGAAATTTGCCAACTTTTCAAGAGAAAATGAAGTTATGTTTCTTCTGCCTCTGGTAGATGAAATAAGAAAATTAATATAATGGCAAATATGGTAATAAAACAGTGAAAGAGATGGGGTTTTTAAAAGAACATCAAATGCAGGAACCTCATTCAGTGATGACTGAGACACTGAGTTTGAATCTAATCTTTATTGATGGGGCTTTTTGGTGAAAATGTTTTCTGGCAGGTTATTTAAAATCACATATAACAATGACATAGTACTCCTGAGACTACATTGTTCCACTTGGATATATTCTCATTCAAACAGGCAATCCTTAAGAACCAGCTTGTCGGGGAAAAATAAATTCTCCTCTCTTGGAAGAGCCTGCTGTAGGGTTCAAGGTGAGCCCTTTACTTCTCAGATTATCTGTCTTTTCTCTCATATTTTTTGCCTGTGATGAGTTACAGTCCCACTAGTAATTCTAGCAGAGAAATGTGGTATTTAAGGAAGGTCAAACTGCTTTGGATTGGTTTGTTTCAAAGCAAACATTGAATAAGAAATAAGTTTTATATTTTACATGTGGTATATTATCTTCTATCTGAGAGGTGTGAAACTTGTGCATTTAATATTGATTTTAAAAATCACAGAAAATCAGATTTAGATCATTGTCAGATAATATGACAAAGCTGTTCTACTGTAAAAATATCAAAATCAACTCAAGTGTGCATTATGTAGTTGCAATCCCACAGAGATGTATCTTTTTCTACTGGAGATGAGTTTGGGCCAAACCACTAGATGAATTTTTCTTAGCTAAGAGTCAGCAGTGGTGTCATTCAGCATTTTCTCAAGGTTCACACTGCGGATGGTTTCTGTCCAAGATCCCACCAGATTTCAGTACCTAACGGATGCTAACATTAGCAGCTATGTTGGGAAGACTTGACCTGTGAACATCAGTGCCTCATGTTTTATTAAAATGAGAATTTCTTGTTTTTAAATAGAACATGTCATCTAGTTTGTAGGTGTAATTTAAGAAAATTTCTCAAATCACCATTTTATTTCTTAGTATGTTTATGTTTTAAAAAATGACTGTAGGGAGGAGCTATTTTCTCTGAGATTTATTCAGAACAAGATCATCAGAAACTTGGCAAACTATCAAAGAGCCAACCTCAGCACTGTTTTACATACAAGTGTAAAGGGAAAAACATAATTCAAACTGTAGATAGGTGACAAAAGCACCTAATTCCATACCTAAGTGGTCACACAGGTTCCTAAACAAATGTATTCAAAAGTGCCTGAGAAACTGAAAGTCAACAACCCTTAGAACAGGTCACAGTTGCCACATTTCCTCTGGCAGAGGAAAGAGACTGTCATTCTACAAATTAAAAGAATAAAAGGATCTCTCAAGCATATTAATTAATGAGATTCATTGGAAACATAGCAGGCTGCTGTCAGTATTTAGTTTTCATGAACATATCTGGCCAATTAGTATCTAAATTTATAAAAAAAATTTTTTTGTGCATGTTGAATATTTTATGCCTGCAAAGTCTTTGCATACTGCTATGTGCATACTAATGCTCTGTAATTATGGAATGTTCAACCGTACAATACCTCCATGATAAAATCCAACTGTTTTTCCTGGTTCAAGATAGAAATAAGGGTTTAGCGACAACACTCAGTTCCCATAACGCAGGGCTGCTCTGGAAGATGATGACCATTAGAAGGGGAGTTGAACAGCCTGTGGAACAGCCCTGAAAAAGCCTTCTTGCCCTTTTGGAAAAGGGATCTAGCATTTGCCTTTTCCAAGATGTCATGGGCTTCCCATGACCTCCATAACCTTTCAACCATGAGAGTCCCACAGTGACCTCAGCAGTTCCTTCAGCATCCTTACTGTGTATTCCAATGTGTCCCAGGAACTCCTATGAATCAAGATTTATCTCAAAATCACTGAATAACCCCTTTTCCACTACCAGCAATAATTGTTCTCACAGAACTATGTTTCCAGATTCAAAAGCCTCAGTCTTATTTGCCTCTGCTATCACTAAATCACCCAGCTATTTCAGCACTGAATCAATATTTTCCTTCTTTGTTCTTGTACTGCTAGGAGGAAGACTTTGCTATTTCCCAGTACTCAAAAGACTGGTGCTCAAGGCACAGTATGTTAGAAATCAGGTCCTTTTTCAGTAATTTTTCTCTTATGCAGAAAACCTCCAATGAAAGAGAGACTGAGGGTGATGCAGCCTCTAACAGCTGAAAGCTTATGGGTCAGATCAGGTTTGGTTTTTTCCTTCCCCCAGAGATTTAAATTTTAGTATCCCAAGAGTACACACGATTACCTGATCTTGCAAGCTGGATAGCTTGCCAACAGAACTATAAAAAATGTCTATCTATTTTATCCTGATATAAAGCAAGAAAATTAGAAAATCCTGAAATATTTATTGCCCAAAATGACTCAGCAGATGATACGATAGCATTCTATATGATTAAAACCAAAACCAGATGCTAAGAAAAGGGAAATACTGAGATGAAAGGACATTAATGAGCATCACTTTTCTGGTGGATGCTGTCTCTATTGCTCAGAACTCATTTCTATTCAAAGGCTCTGCAGAGTATCTATAAAGGACAAAAGAAGGATACAACATTAAAAACTATCTCATAATGGCTCCAAGTTTGAAATACTAAAAAAGAGAAAAACAAAGGCATGAATAAATGCTTGCTCATCCAGAGTAGCTATGTGATCTGAATCATTAATAAAAATCTCCAAAAAGGTTGAATGAGTAAGAATTTTGCATAGTTACTGTTGCTATGAGAGACACTTTCCTTATTATCCACGCATTCCACAAATTATTTCCCTTTCCTTATCACTCACAAACAGGTAGTGAGGTGCTAGGAAAATGGCCTCCTCCTCTAAAAGTTTCTGAAATCATATTTGAAAGAAGGCAGTCAGAACGATGCTTCTCAAAAAGTACTGAGTGTTCAATAAAGAAATTATAAGTGGAGTGAATGGGACAGAGTCAAACTCTGCAAATGTGTCCAAACAGAATCTAGATCCTCTAAAACAGTCAGCAGCTCCATCTCCCATCTGTCCTTCTCTAAAAGGGAGAAGATACAGCTAAAATTTACAGCACTTACTGTGTCAAACTCCACAACTTATCTAGCAAATAATATACCTGTGTATGTTATGTGCTTTGCTAGTATCAGCAACAAATAAGCAAAGTAATTTGGGAGCCACTACAAAAAGGAACCACATTCAATTACACAGAAGAGTACAAGCAAATATATTCAATGGCCAAAGGATAAGATTTTAATTTGGAAAGAAACTGAAGTATTTTTTGCAGGAAAACCTCTCTACAGTAAATACACCAAATATCAGTTAATGTCTTCTAAAAAGAATAATATCTTTCTAGAGCATCCCAGATAAAATCCTGTAGAGCAGGAATGGATTTGCGCACTGAAAACAAGAGTACCACAAGTTACAATGTCTGTCTTTCAAAGATGCTTTATTCTTATTGTAGAGGAGAAGGTAAGAAGCCACCCTCTAACCCTGTTTTAAACAGTGACTACAATAGCTGGTAGTCTCATGACATAAACTCCACAGAACTCCCAGCTTGATTGTAAATAAGTTTATACTTTCAGGTGGATCAATGTTGTTCTTTTCCAGTTTTGAATCCAATACCAGATTCACTGTTATGTCTGACTAGCTCTCTTACAGCAGCTCCAGTACTTCCAGCAGGGTGAGAGATCTCTGAAATCAGCACTTGGACTGATGTTAATGTCGCACATTAATTTTATATTGGCAGATTCTGTGACACCATATAAACGTAGTAACCAATGTGTATGAATTCTCATTTAAACAGATAGTTGTGACATATATTAAAGTAATATTTTTATGGAAGCAAACTTGAATGTATGCAAACAGGAAGAAAATTACTGCATATCTTAATAATATGATATTTATTTATGTTCCCAAATTATTGTAATAGTCATGGCTTAAACAGAGTCACTGGAAAGCACATAGTGCAAAGATTTTGTATAATTTAATCTACTAAATAGTATCTGATCCCTTTTAATTTAGTTCTTCCTTTCCCAACAGGAAAAAGGGATATATTAATCACTTGAAAGAAACATTGTTTTAGGTTTCCACATAAAATCATCTCTATTATACTTTCACTTTATAAACACTCTTTTATACTGCTTGGTGCATGAATAATAATTCCTGTGACCAGTTATAACTTATATTTCTATGCATTAAATTCTTTTGAATGTCCATCTTCTTTTCACAACAATACATTTAAAAGCACTGAATTATTAGTAGTGACTTAGGGATGCTCTTTGACAAGGAGCTAAACATATCTCAGCAATGTATGCTCACAGCCCAGAAAGCCAAATGTATCCTGGAGCTCATTGCAAGCAGCATGGCCAGAAGGTCAAGAAAGGTGATTCTGTCACTTCACTCTGTGAAAGCCCTCCACGAGTAGTGTTTCTGGAACCTGCTGGAGCAAGTCCAGAGGAGAGACACCAAAATTGTCATAGGGCTGGGGCACTTCTATGGAGACAAGCTGGAGGAGTTGAGGCTGTTCAGCCTGGACAAGAAAAGGCTCCGGGGAAATCTTATAGTAACTTCCCAGTACCTGAAGGGAGCCTACAAGAAGGATGGAGAGGAACTTTTGGCATGCGCATGTAGGGATAGGACAAGCCTTTAAACTAAAAGAGGCTTGGTTTAGATATTATAGAGAATTATTTACTGTGAGGGTTGTGAGGCATTGGCACCAGCGAAGGTGCAGACATCCCATCCCTGGAAGTATTCAAGGCCAGGCTGAATGGGGCTTTTAGCAACCCCGTCCAGTGTTAAGGTGTCTCTGCCTATGGCATGGGGGCTGGAAGTAGATGAACCTTAAGGTCCCTTTCATCCCAAACCATTCTGTGATTCGATGACTAAACTAATCCAAAGTAAATTTAAAGTGACAACCCACTGAAACTTTGTCTTACAAACAAGATTAGGAATCCACATGAAAATCAGTCTTTTCCCAGTTATTGCTTTGGCATTAGTTACTAGACAATTTTTTGAAAACTTAGTTAATCAATATGTATTTATTCAGACTTGCTTATCCCAAAAGCTTACTTTTTCTTCCACACTGATTTTATATTAGCAAATTCAAAGTACTAATACGGCAAGGTCAAGCTAGCAGAAAATATTTTGTCTGTTAAGAATTCTACTGAGCTCATTTGTGAGAGAGTATGAAGGAGGAAAGGGCTTGTTTATTTTGTCCCTTTTTTTAACAAGTGGAATGTGAATTTTTTTTTTTAATGGACCACTGTAGGGAAGGAAATTTTGGCAATTAGTATTTCCCAAGTGTCCTCATGCTGCATCTTATGTACATATGCATACTTAGGCATTCTGTCTAAACTACTTAGTGTGTGTAGCTGTAGCAGCAACACCTTCCACTGATGACAGAGATTGTACCAACAAAAGATGTCTCCTGAGGCAGTTGATAGTTGTCTTCTAAATGAATGAGTTGTGCTAACAAGAGCCTGAACAGCAACATTTGCATTAAGGCTTTCATTAGAAGATATTTTAGAAAATAAAATTGGAAAAAAAAATTGCACTCCTCATCTCTCCACCCATACGGTACAATAATATTTTCTTTTGACTGATCAGGGATATATTTTTAAGTGACCTTATTTTTAAATCATTTATTTACTCTATATTAGTGCTGCAGTTTTATTTTAATGACAAATAAAACAAAAGAAGGCTCTTCACATCTATAAAACAAGGCTGATTAGGTAGACAGTCCACTGGGTATGTCCTCTTGGAGGTATCTAAGCACTATACACCAGGCACAGCTAAGTATACACCTCAAATGCATAACTTTATAGGGCAGCATTACTTCATTCACCTTATTAAATTGCTAAAAAATAAAACCTGAGGCATCATACCATGAAGTACAGTCCTACAACCCTTCAGCTGGGCCCTAGAAACAACACAGCTGTGATACAGCCACCTAAAAGGCTGTAGCTCTTGTAGCTGGACAGGGCATTAAGCTGATACAGCCTTACTGCTTTTAATTTACATTACCCATTGCTTAATATTCCAGCCCCTTTTTCAGAGTGTTGAAGGCCCAGACACCTTCTTTTTCTCTTTTGGGGGAGTTGCTCAACAACAAGCATTTCAGAAATAAGTGGCCTGAATTTTTAAGTGTCTGAAACATCTAAAAAGGCTAATTTTAGGTTTTTATTTTTAAATGTCTTGGGTGCTGTTTCTAGAGTTCTCCAAAAGAGTTCATCCAACCCACCATGCAGACTGTTTTTTCCTACACTCATTAATTTAGAGATTCCCACTCAATTTCTTCACACCAGTTCAGCACTGGAGGTGCTGGAGCCCTCCTGCCTGCTGAGCCTGCCATATGGAAGAGCTATTTATCCTCCTCAGTGACTCTCCATTTTGTGTATCATTTCAGCCAAGCACACAACTTGTTCCCCATTGCCTATTCCCATCAGTTCTTCTCTTTCTTACCTACTTTCCCCCTCACTTTTAAAAAGTGCAACTAGACTCACTAAGTTTGGAAAGCACCTGAGGTGTAGTCTCAGGGAAAGATGAATTGCAAAATAAGTAACCTGTTTATGAGCAGTGCTGATGAAATTTTAAAATCTCTTGGAATTACCAGATATTCCTGCTTCATTACTCAATCAGTTTTGGAAGGTCTGGGCAAATCTGTGTGCACATAAGGTGGAAAAAAAAAAAAATCTGATGCTAGAGAGCCTTTCGAAACACAATCTTTTAGACAATTACTTGTGCCTACTCACAGTAGCTGCAAGCATACACAAACTGCTACAATTTCCTCTGCAAAGCATATGCATGCAAGGTAAATCTCACATCCCTGGATCTGCAAAGCAGAGCGTGATTTATAGAAAGCTCTCTGAAGTGCTTCCTACATAGCCACATTTAAAAAAACATGCACTTTAAAAACACTTTTGATTTTCTATAATGCTTCCCATGAATTGATAAAGTAAAACTGGTTACACATTTCTTACACATAATCATGAGTTGCATGGCTATTTAATAAAACTGGCAGCTATTAACAAATATAGCTAGGGCCTGAAGAAAGTTTTAATTTAATAGACAATGTGATACTGACAGTTCCATTTTAAAGCACAAACTGTCTATATGCACAAGTCTAAACATAGATGTGATACTTTTTTTAATGTATTTGAGCTCAGTTGTCATATCTATAAAGTACTTTACACATCATGAAAGTTACTTAAAATAAATTCTTAAGGAGCAAGAGAGTAACACGAAACACATTTGGCACTTGTTAGCTCAAGCTCAGTTACTCACTGCCATAAATACTGTAATTTGCCAATTTGTTCTGAGGTTAATGTAGCAGAATACCAATTTTTAAATAAAATTTAAACGTAAGCTGAGAGCATTAATTTTCTAACATATTTTCTTAATTCATCCACTTGATCTTGAACACGGGTTGCTTTTAGTAGAACAACATGAAAACGAGCAAAACAAGGTAAACCTCTGTAACTATATTATGTTGGCAACAGGAATCTGTTTTTTCTTCTATTTTAGAGTACAGGTCTGTTACAGATGTGTCAGTACATTCATCCTCAGAAACTTACAAATTATTTTATTAGATTTTAACTATTAGAAATTATTTTTGAGATATGTCACAGAAAAATTCTTGTAAGTCAAGAGGGTGATATAGGTCATAAATTAATATATGTTCTAAGAAGATAATTATTCTTTCAGGTTACCAAAGCCATAGACTCAGTATTGGAACAACTCAGTCAGTGCAGTAAATATATTCATCTGGCATCAGTACTCTGCTGTCCAAGATTAAGCCATTCATTTTCAGTCATCAGGAACATGTGCCATCAAACAAGGAGAAGATACAGGGAAACTATTTTCTCTTTAATTTGCTTGTCACCAGAAGTCAAACATAATGCACTAGGCAGTAATACTGGCTCTAGCAACTTAATCTTTGTGATTTATATATGTCCCATAGAGAAGAATGTATGTATAAGAAGAGAAAACCAACACCTCACCCATACTGGGTCAGTCCAGATAGCTCTGGACTCTTCCATTACTCTGTACAACGATAATGGAAGACAATATTTGGAAAAAACATGCAAGTTTGGCCACTTCCTGTAGTCTGTTCCCCTCATACTTTCCCAGGGTCTACAACTGTTGTTCACTAACGTCAGCAGCTGTTTACAGGCAAATTGCCCACGACTGCTGTTGTCCATGGACACACTGTCCATGTTCCAGCATGACAGGCAGAGGCAGTGAGTATCCACCCTTGGAGACTGTCAAAACTCAGCAAGACAAAGCCTTGGCTGTTCTATCTGGTGTTGGCTGGGCTCCTGCTTTAAACAGGACACCAGACTATACAACCTTCAGAGGCCTTATCCAGTCAACAATTCTGTCAGATAAGTGCTGCACAATATCCAGACAAATTATTCAAATGTATGAACAACATTCTGTTATTTTGGCACAGGGGTTACATCCTGAGCAACCAGGGCTCAGACCTTGTGACCACTCGAAGCATATATGGATTGGAGTTCACAATATAAAGATTGTGAAAACAGTCCCAAAAGAAACTGCAGTGAGTCAAATTTAACAAGCAGATAAACAGAAAACCTTAATCTGTAGTTCCATATGCAGACTGTGTTTTGGGAGATCATGGAATATTCAACTATGGTCAAACTGGCAACAATATGTTTTAATACTGAATTAGATTTATAACTCATTTTGATGATGTGGTGGATTTCTACTTTAATTATTACTCTTATGAAATCCACCCGGCATTCCAAATCCTGCTTCATGTATAAAGCAATCTTGGCTTATCATTGTTATTCCTGTAAGATTATTTGGAGAAAAGAGGAGAAAAAAACACCATAGAGCAAAATTTTTGGGGATCAAAAAATGCAAACACCTATAGTCATTCATCACTTAAAATACAGATTTCATTATTAAAATGGGCAGATTGCTTAAGAAATTTCCTTCTTTAAAAGCAACATAACTTACAATGACAGCCAGTTTCAAGGGATCAGACATAACACAATGAAAGACGTCTAAGGAAACACATTTTTCTTTATCCTTTAGACAAGTTAAAGACATGTAAATAGTTCCCTTGGAGCAGAAGAAACAATCCCATTATACTGCAATAATTCAACAGCTCACAAACTATTGCAAAGCATTTGGACGAGAGGCAATGGGAGGAAATTGATACACAGGAAGTTCCACTTGAAATGAGGAAGAACTTCTCTACTGTGCAGGTGACCGGGCACTGGAACAGGTTGCCCAGAGGGGGTGTGGAGTCTCCTTCACTGGAGATAGTCAAGAGCAATCTGGAAACAATCCTGTCCCCAATCCTGTGCTCAGGATGAGCCTGCTTGAGCAGGGAGAGCAGACCAGATGACCCACTGTGGACTGTTCCAACCTTGCCAAAAGGTGGAAAAATCTCAAAATTATTTATGGGGAAACAGGCTGCAAAACATGTTTCATGGTGCCTTAGATGGTTTTATAAGACTCAGAGATGCTGACATCCCAGATGAAGATCCAGAAAACAAAAATATTCAGAGAAAGGTATCAATAAGCTCTCTAAATAATTCTTCACACTCAATATGCCTCCTCCTTCTCCAAACTGGAAATCCTTTCTAATCAGGAACCTTCTAAACAATCTCTGCCAAAATTCCAATGCAATCCATTGTAAGAACGACATTTTTCCTAAAGCATTCCTTTCAGAATTGCTTTAATGTTTTCCTCAGTACTTCTTATGAAATAAAGAAAAGAAAAGAAAAAAAAAAGTAAGAAAGAATTCAGGTAAATAAAGCAGATTAATTCTTTACAGCAATTTGACATTAGCATTAAGATATGATAACTTATTGCTCACCATGAGCATTTGTAAACCTAGTGGCCAGCTGTGATTAAGCAAAAGAAATAAACCACAAATAAACAGTCAGACCCTGCTTTTGTAACAAGTGTATTTGATTTTTTTCCCATGAAAGAAAGCTCACCAATGGTGTAATATCTCTTCAAATCACTCCTCCGCGGGTTGCGCCTTTGGGTGCTTGTGGTGTTGTCCTGGTCCTCCTCGGAAGCCGCTGTCTGAGTGGCAGGTAATGGTTTGCTGGGCTGAGGTGTCTGAGCTTCAGCTGCCACTGGGTTGCATCCTGGCCCACTAATATCCACCGACTGGGACTTTTTCTTTAATCTAAAGGCAATTTAAAACAGTAAAGTATTATTAATCATCATTCTATACCTAGATTATGTATAGAATAATAGTGTTATTCCACTATTCATTGTAAAATAATTCATGCATGTCACAGTCAAACACAAAATAGCAGTGATAAATTAGGCCTTGTGTTAATTTCCCCTTTCAGATTTTTCTAAATCAGTTACAGCACATCCATCTCCCATGGAGCTGCAAATAGTAAACTGCCCTCAGATCAGATGAATAACTTCTTGAAGGATCAGTCCCTAATATATTTCCAAGCATAGCTGCCCACTATTACCCTATCATTAAGCTGCTTGGCTTGAGTTTCCACAGATGAGGGAAGTGCAAAGAAATTAACTAATTTGCATAAAGTCACTGAAAATCTTGACAGAAAAGAATTGATGTATGGTCTACTGAATTCAGATGTAGCTCTACAATAGCATTTCCCATTCTGCAATACTTTCAATACATTGTTTCTCAAGAACCCCACTAACCCCAGGTATCATTTTTGCACTGCAATAGCAGTGGACAAAGGAAAATAAATTCTCTGTTCTGAAAGAAATTAGTGTTCGACTGATTACTGACATCCAGGTCCTGTATGACTTATTAACCACTATTCTCTGAGCCTGATCGTCCAATTAATTTTTTAACCCCTCTAGTAGCACACACATCCAGACATAACATCACAATTTGTGTGCAAGAATATTCTGAGACATTGTCAAAATAGTTTTTAAAGTGGAGGCAAATAACACTATCACTCTCAACTCCTCCTCAGATCTAGACATTGTATCAAAGTTCTGAGGGAAAGACTTAACTAACTCTCAAATCCAACTTTGGAGTGGGGTGAGTACACGCCCATCACTGATTCATCGTAGTTCTGATATCTCCACTATCTCTAGCAATGTAAAATAGAGGTTACTGTGCTGCTAAAGTTAGTGAATAGAGACAAATGACCTGTTGCAATGAAGTTCAACATACACATTGGATTTTGTCAATACTTTTCTTAACTTAGGTCTCTATAAGTGTTTACAGCTGACTATATCATTTGATCCTGGAAATAAAGAGGTTTCTAACATTGCAGTGAGATATTAATCTGAGAAATAGGCATAATAACTGAAATTTTGAAGCAAGTGAACTAAAATTATAAAGTTCTGCAATGCTAGAGGATAATTTTATTAGGTTAACAATTTAATGCTAAGCAGCCCCCTCTTAACTCTTCATTTCATTATTTTTCAAACATTTTCTCCAGGTGTGTAATTAAACAGCATACACTACTCCACTGAGAATAGAATCTGCTAGTTTAAGGTATTAACTGATTAAATATTGCCATAATAATAACTGCTGTTCCAAATGGATTGGAAAATAACAGGTCATGATGAAGCTCTGGAAGATGTGTTAATGTATCAACATGCATGTAGAATATTGTGAATGACACTATGAGGGCAAAATAACTATACTCACACAGGGAATTGCTTAGTCCAAGGAAAGGACTAGAGGTTAGAAAACTGGCAGATAGAAATTAACCTCTCTATGTCATTCAATAAGACTACTTGAGCTAGATCCTTTTTCTGGACTAGTCCAGGGTGTCTTGCATTTGAAGGAGTGGCTCTCAGCTCCAATGACTCTGCACAAACAGTTCAGGTTGACAGGGACATTTATTCTTCCTACTTATAAGAAAGGCTGTACTGCATCATCTAGACAAATATCTCCAACAAATCCACCAGTGGGTATCTTTCCAGCTTCCAGTAGATTCTGGTTTATGTGTTTTCTGAGTTAGATGCTGCACCTTTGGAGTTATAGTTCTTGTTTTCTCCTTAATTCTTTCAGAATTCAATTAAAGTTCTGAGGTAGGCAGCATCCAGCTTTGACAGTTCCTGATTTAACTCTGCACTGTGTTCATACAGCAACACCACTGGCTTATTTTAATGCCTTACAAGAGTGACATTATGAGAAACAATGACCAACTACTGCTCCAAATATAGCAACAGCTTACATTTGCTCTTGCTGATCAAAGAGCCCTACAGATATGGGAAGAAGTTGTCACTGTGATCCAACTATCTTTACTTGAAGGATCTTGGTCAATGGACCCGCATATGGAATCAGTGGAGACTCAGCTTGGGATAAACTAACTGCACTATGAGCACTGATACATATAAAATCAAGAATGGGTAGGGCATCCTCTCTGAGTAAACATTGTGTGAGAATAAAAGAAAGCTCTTTTGCTTCAAATTATGTTCCTCAAACTGAGACCTTTTTTTGAACACTTATAGCTTTAAGCCTAAAGGTCATCAAATATATTTACCTAAAATGAAGGCTTGAATATTTCACTGAATTGTTAACACAGAAATTATGTTCCACCATAACATTATTCTGCTACACTGTTGAATATAGAATCTCTCAGGTGACATAAAAAGTCTTTATAATTCCTTACCACTAGAAACCTTTGAAGATTTAAAGGATGACTTCTGAGAAGAAAATCACTAGTTTTTATGAAATAATGCTCTACTTCAGACCACAGCTTTCAGTGATTGCAGGGTATTGCTTCTCTCTTGTGCAAAATAGCTGTGGGCAAAGAGGCTACAAAGTGTTTAGCACCTCTCCATAATCCTGGGGCCTCCAGATCAATAAGTGTACATATGTCCTGCATTATGCAAGCCTATGTTTTGCCCCAAAGAAAGACAGCAGGTGAGTGGAAATAAATTTTACAAATTGAAAAATACTGTTATGATTTATATTTTCAGCTGTGTTATGAACACATTCTTCACCACCGAGGCTGTCTGAAGGACAGTCCAATTAATAAAGCTGTCTGGAGGTAGCTAATAAAATAGCTTGCTGCACCATGGGGAAGACCAGATTGTTATTACAAATACACTGTCTATTCTTCTAGCATCATATAGAAATAAAGGGATAATACCTGTCATATGTGCAGTAAAATTTTCACATGTCCTTTTTCAAGTGACTTATGATTAATAAAAGACTTGGTTGAAATGCCTGTAGCAAATTAATGTTGAAAAAGTTATCTATTGCAACTGAGATTAATTTAAAAGTAAGGCTTCCAAAGAAATAAGTACCAAAATTAACAAAGCAGGAGCATGACAGCCAAGCAAGTGCATGTAATATTGACAAACTGTTCTTGAGAGACCATGGTGACAGTGCTTTTGCTGGCAGAAAAGACAGAAAAATACAAGGTCTGAATTAATCTGGACTGCAATAACAGGGTCAGCTGAGTATGACATAGGTTCAAGCAAGGACACAATTTTATGGCAATGACTTGACAAAACCAAGCAGTTTAATGCATTTTCCTTCAGCCCACATGAATTGTATATTGATACAGCCATGGCTAGCAAATAGTTTGAAAAAAACACTGCAATCTTTGAAGTGTATCTTCAGTAGACCACCACATCTTGAAAGTAAGTCTGAGTTCTGCATGCATTTTGAAGCCAAGAAAATGAATTCTCTGTAAGCCTGGCCCTTCACCAACACCCTGCTTTATTATTGGCTTTGTGTTGCTCTTGGTTTTGGGTTTTCTGCTGGGATTTAATCCATATATATTACAGCTGCACAGGTTGGGCTGAAATGATTTATTCTTCGTCAGAAAGGAATCTAAACATGAAATGCCTTGGGATCACATTCCTCATTCTTGCTTTGTTGCAGGCTGCCTGCTTGTAGATAAATAAAAAAGATATAAGAAATACTGTGGCATATCTTTTCTATCTTTTATTCTACGTATTTTCTAGCAGCCTTTGCCTAACTTTTCAACAATGGGTAACACAGGTCTTTCACTGTTGCCTCGTGTGACACAAAATGCTGCTTCTGCAGTCTCCCAGCCGACAGCCAGATAATCATGGCTGCAAAGACAGCGTTGCCCTGGTCAGGCTGGGAAATAGTTGTCTCACAGCAAGGACAAAGTCCTAACTAAACTGAGATATGAAGTAGAAGGGGCAAAAATTTCTTTTTCAGCAGCCAACTTTAAACCATAGGAACTCTAGGGGAGAGAAAATCATGTAATTAAATGAAGAAACTCTGCATCATTTGGGATATGTGGAACACTGATTTGGTTACTGCTGCTGTCTTCTGGCTACTGGCAGCTCCTGTGAATCGTGGCTGTGCTCTCCTTGGGATGTTAGAAGAGACAGGAAGGCTCCTAGCAAAAGTGACAGAGGAGTTCAGAGGAGAAGCTAACATGGACTAACTCCGAAAGACCAGCTGTTCACAAATAATCAAGACAACACATCCTAGGGCCAAAGCTGAGGTTACTCAGCTGCTAGTGACCAGGTCTGAGGATGCTGTGTTTGCTTGGGACACAGCTGAGCAGCACACAACCCTGTTCAAATACATATTTGATGCATCAGATTGTGTAGTTTAATTGCATTATTGCTAGTCATTAAACTCCAGTTTTCTCCATTTATATCTCACTGTGTTTTCCTAGGATATATACTGCTCATCCCAATAACTCCAGCTGTTTAAAACTTTCTGTGCAGCCTTGGTACCTCTAATCTACTGAACGGAGGCACAAAACCCAAATCTGCCTCTCAGCACCCTCTGGTTACTCATCACTGGGGGTTTGCTCATTCAACCAGTCCAGGAGGAATGTGCACCTCCAAGCTGTGTGATTAGACATCCCTGAAGGTCCATACACTGACTAGCTGTTGAGCTTGCACTGTATTTCTCTCTCCTTCCTCTGCATGCAACTGCAAGGTTTTCTACTGCATCTTAGAAACCACCTGAGAGCTGCTGTTACCTCCTCTTGCCCAGCTGGCACCGTGAGATCCCCAGCAGCACTTCCCAGGACTCAGTCACTTTGAACAGTTTCTTACCAGCTCCCTCAAAAACAAAATGTCATCAGGTGTTTGGTAGACCATAAATATAGAATGTCCTGGGGCTAGTGAATTACCTGGAAAATCTGCTGTAGAATTTATGAGCATTAGGATTTCATTCCTGGCATTCACTATCACAAGCCAATTTCATTCTTAAAAAAATCCATGGGGTTGTTTGTTTGTTTGTTTGTTTGTTTGTTTGTTTGTTTGTTTGTTTGTTTGTTTGTTTTGGGGTTGGGGTTTTTTTTTAATATTACAATGTCAAACTGCATTTCTGTAAAGCAGGATGACAAAAAAAAAAAAAAAAAAAAGGCTCTATTTTTTAAAGAGATTTTGAAAGCACCTAAAATCATCATGGCTGGCAATCCAGTCTGAAACAAAGGGGAAAAAAAAAGAAAAGAAACATTTAAACCATTTATGGTGGGAAGCAAAAACCATAAGAAGCATCTCAGGAGCTGGGAATCTGTACAACTAAGTCTTTGCAAATTTCTAAGTTAAAATCCCTTACTGCAACAAAGATTTGGAGGAAAGCCCAGCTCATTCTTATCTACCAAATACAAGACACCCCTTTCTGTGCCACTTGTGACTATTATGAAGACTTTACTACACAGTTAATAGGAGAAGCAAAACCTTTCAATTGAAGAGTGATGTTTACACTTCAGAGATGCATTCAGTATTTTTGAATGCTCAGAAGAGCTGGTTATGAATTTGATTTCTTTGTAGCAAGAAATGGCATTCAAACTGATGTTGACAGCCAGGTTTTATCTGGTTTTGAAAAAAACCCTAAAAAAACCCAGGTAAACTTCTGTTTTAAACACAACACTACAAAGGCTTGACAACAAACACAGGAGAAGGCCAACCCCCTGATATCTTCACAGAGAGCCCCCAAGACAGTTATTTTATTATCCTGTGGACACACTGGTTGTCTCCCACAACCAGGACAGAAATCTGCATTTACACATGCTTGGGGCATTTTTGTCACTTTGGCAATTCAGAGGGATCAAGTAAAATGCTTGTGGTCTGTGTAGTCAGGTTCCACTTACCACCTGACACTTCTGCATGCCTGCAACATGCAGAGGGCATGGAGGGCTGCTAGAAAATCTTTTGTTTAATGCTCTTGAATATGGCTTGGCTGTGGGTCTGGCCACCCCCTCCCAAAAGGAAAATAGCAGAATTAGACTGGCACAGAAAAAACACCTGCAATGATGATGAGTTGGTTCCTCATGGCGCAAGACAAAACAGACTGTGGGAAGGAATTAACAGCAGGGAGTCAGCCCAGGGATCTCTACAGCAATCCGCAATCAGAAAGGGGGAGGCAAATGGTTTTACACCGACGGAAATTGCAGAAGAACCAAAGGAAGGCAAACAACATGTTTGGAGCAAACACAACTATGTACTTCTTTGAATGGCATATAAAATTGCATGACAGAAATAATTGTACAGACCAGGAGTATCAATTGGTACAGAAAAGAAAGACACGAGTCAGGCAGAAAGCATTCATTAGAGGCCATGAAGCATGCAGGTACTTTAGCAAAGAAATTCTTGAGCCAGGGAATGCTGGAAGAGGGGGGGTTTTCACAGGGAGAGAACCATTCAGTGCGTGCTTGTCTTTTGTATTATCACTAATTGTCCACTACCAAGTACTGCAGGCAACGGAGTGCAACAAACTTGCAATTCAAATCTAAATTGGCAATTATGAATTGCAGAGGAAAAGAAACCAAACACCACAAAGCAAACTTGAATATAAGACGGTGCTAAAATCAATGTCTCACAGTAAACAAACAAAAACCTGCAGAGAAACCCTTCAGTCTACCCTTTAATGTGTTGATCATGCAGCAGAGTTTTCAGAAAACGCAAGCAGCATATGAGACCTTCTGACGGCACAGAGCAAACACAATGTGATCTTCACAAGGGAGGGGATACAAAAGGATGAGGAATGAATTCGCACCTACACAGCCCAAAATGCAATTCGAAGTGGCAGGTATGTATTAACAATGTAACATTGAGCCCAACTGCAGGAAAAAAAAAACATTGCAGACTTAAGAGTTCTGTTAAAAACAAACCAAAACCAAAACCAAAACCAAAACCAACCCCAAACAGACGCATTTCAACATCATTTTTGCTTTATACTCTCAGCATTGTGTATTTGAGAAAGTGGAGGAAGCATACGAAGAACCCTTTTTTCTCCTTCATACACATCACCAAAAATTACCATGCAAAGACACTGCAATTGTTAATGGTCAGAGTACCAGCAAGCAAAGCAAAACCACCCTCTCTCCACCTCCTAGTCATCCTTATGGAAGTGGCCACAGCACATGCAGGAAAATTGCCACCATCCCTCACTCTGTAACAAAGGACAATGTCAAACCAGAAGTTTTGACCAGGTTTCAGGGAGAAGATGGATAGTATCTAAATAATTGAAAAATAGCTTTCTTTGATGTGTGGAACAGGCAACCCACACCCTTTTAACAAGATTTATAGACCAAGCTGGAGCTTCATGGGTTTCAAGGGCACATCACAGAATAAAGACTTACGAAAATGAACACAAACCTTGTGATTATTCCTGGGAGCATGACAGCACTGCTACAGGTAAACCCTTGGAGGATCATTTACAGAAGACATATAGATTGGTTGCTGCCAGGTTAGATCCATGAACTCCAAGAGGGAGAATCCAGAATCCACTTGTGGTTCAAGTGTGACAAGGCATTCTCACTGCCTGGGAGAGAAGTGTTAGTGAGTCCAAAGGAGTCAAAGTGCTCTCCACACCACACACAGGCCTGGAGGTATACATCCAGGAGGATGAGGCATGGCAGGAGTAGGGAAAGAGGTGATGATGATGATGATGGAGAGGAAAATGGCAGCAATCACACTAAATACATAATGCAACTCAAATAGTCATACATATACAATTCATTCTTCTTTTCCTGCCTAAGCCTGTGTAAGGATTAACAGCTCAAGATCATATGGCTTCTTCATGGCAGTATAATATTTTACAGCTGCTTTGCATGGTAGAAATAATATGCTCTGCTACTAAGGTTTGTGTTTTGTCAGGGATGAGAATTTCTTGATCTGTTCTTTCAGAATTTTGAGAGGTTGGGTTGCAATGCTGTAGTATTTGCTGACAGATATCTTGATTCTGGACATGTTTTATAAGAGATGTTTAAAGTAAATTACTATTTTGAATCTCACTATTTTGTTAATAGCTGCTACACTGTTATTTAAATAACTCCCACTAGTTCCATTTTCACAAAAGCTCTTGCAGTGCATTATGCAAATCTACTTCAGTACAATTTTCATGGGTGTTGAAATTTCCAGCTCTGTCATATTCAGCACAGAAAAATTTTGCATAATGGCTTAAAAGTGATAATTATTTCTATTTCATTCTTATTTGTCTCATTAATGTTGCAGGATTATATCTATTGCAGCTTTATTTACAAGGATGGATTCAAACTGTCCAGACTATTTTAATGTTTTATCTATAAGGAAAGTAAGCCTTCACCTGATTAGAAGTTTATGAAATTGCTTTATTGTAGGCTATGCAACCAGCACTCAGATCTTATTCCCCTGAAAATTACTGTGAGATCGTCACACATTCTGTACTATGGAGGATCACATTCTCCACTATCATCTTCTCTCCCGTTCACTGAATTGAGAGTTTTCAAGGGCCAGTGTATCCAGTGGTCTGGGAGCTACATGGTATACTACTAGATGTGCACAATACCTTGCTTACAGTGAAGCCATACAAACTCACAATATTTTTCATGCAATTAACTTTGTCATAGTATCAATTATTTTCTGTGCTAGCTGCAAGTAATTTATACATCAACAAAGCTGTTTTATCCATGGACTTTAATTTAGGCAATTTAATTTACATTTCTGATTCCAACCCTGCACTTGACTGTTTTCTGGGTTGTTTACAAGTCAGCTGCAATATCCACAGGCACTTAATGTTCCCGAGATTGCTGTGCTATATGCAATCATAACATGCATACATTTATGTAGTCAAATTTGGAAGCAAAAGGGCCTTTTAGCTCTCAGAGAGATGGCAGAGCAGGTTGAAAGTTACAATACCACAGATTTGTGTGTTCTAGTTCCACCATCTCAACTAATAATCATCAGCACAGCAGGCAACCACAGCTCAGGGTCAAATTACATGCTGTGGATATGCTCGCCATAAGATATGGAATCACAAACCTGCACATTCTTTTGCCTTGCCCAGTAAATAATACAGCTTTAAAAAAACTTTGAGGCTTCTTTTAAAATATAAAACTAATTCATACATAATTATTATCTATGTTCTGTGAGATATAAATGGGATAAGACATTCTGATCTCATCACTAAAAATTCAGTGAGGTATAAAGGCATTTTGTGAAAGGGGAATTGATAATAAACCAGCAGTGATTAAGATCCAGCCAGTAACATCTGAGCCCAGGCAGATACAACAGCCCTGAGGTTGCAGTGCCTCTAGGCAAAGAGGAGACCTTTTAGTCTGGCCTTCCTCCTGCAGCTGGCTATCCTGTGCTGTCTCCTGACAGCCTCTGCCTTGTTACAGGGTGCTGCTTGGCAGCTGGAATGCCAGCCCTGGGGCCACAGGTGCAGCAAGCCAGAGAATCCTCAGTGAGAGCATTAAGACATGTGGCAGAGTGTAAAGACCATGCTCTGTGAGCTGCCAACAGATCACAGGGCTGAGGAAGGGAGTCAGCCCAGAGCAGCAGAAGCAAAAATCTCACAATAAATCATCTGAACTCTCATCATGTTCCTTTCCAAATGGAACATCTTCTTCCTTGAGCCACAAGATTTACCCTTGTACTGAGGTTGAAGTGCCCTTCGGGCAAAGTCTCCATGAGGAGGCTAAAACATCTAGAATTTCTCCTTGTCAGGAACATAAATTGGTTCTCTGAGTGTTCTGCAGGATATAATTATATCAGGTAGATCTCTTTGGAGACACCTAACTTGTCAAAGGCAAGTTAGAGACTAGGCAAAATGAGAAATCTTTCGTCATGATTGCCAAAGCAGAATTGAATTTTTGCCTTCCAACTTATGCATAATTCAAGTATTTTGTATAATAAGTATCATTTTAGCATTTTAGGGAAATGTCCAGAAAACATATAGACAGTATAAAATGAGCTTTATATTGGTTGGCTTTTTTGAATATTTGATCTATACACCATATCCTCCATTGAAAACATGTTAATTTAAGCTCTGTATTCTTGAGGGAGTTACACCACGTACTGGCTACACCGGCTTTAAAAGTTCTCATCTTGTTCTTTTGGCACTTCTTATTCATAAATCAGGTAAGACTATAATAGATGGGAAATAAAGATCTTCAGAGATACAGGAATATTTTATACTTAAAACTAAATTATCCTCCTACCCTTCAGTCAGGAGACCCTCCTGCTCTAAGCATTGAGCTCAGATTAACTACAGCCAGTTTTCTCTTTTTACCCAGGGTCTTTAACATGGCCAAGCCACTACTGGCATTTCCTGCAGAGCTCCCAGAATGACCCAGAGGGCTGGGTGGGGATGCCAGCCCATACCCTGCTCATTCAGACACTGCAACTGCACAGCAGACAGAGATCCAGAGCTCTGGTAAGGGCCCACCAGATGCAAACCAAAAACAAGAAGTCTCTTAATGGCATCTATTGAGAAAATGCAGTCTTGGGCATACGTTTTCATTTTTTGTCATCCTAAGAAGTAAGCAATGCCCCTTGAAAAGCTGACTAATAGCAGGTTGTACTGAGAATCTTTATATAGAGGAGAAACATACTTCAGAACAGATAGGTTGCGAAATACTGCTTACTTATTTAAAAACAAATGGAAAACCCACACAACTATTTTGTTTCTCAGTTTTGTGGAAGTAGGAGGAACATTTTTAACAACCTTTTACTTTGTGTTCACAAGAGTATAAAGGTTGTATAGACATTTCTTTATGTCTTCACCCTCCAGGCGCAGCCCACCATGATGATGATACACCCCCTTGGCTGCAGAAGGTATTGTGCACCAGGGGAAGCTCTGCTGCACCAAGCAGCAGGAACCACAGAAGCTGCAAGAGAGGGAACGGAGGCATGAGCATCCCTGAGAGAGGGTGAAGTGGCTCAAACAGGCATAGACTGTGCTTGCGTTGCCTGTGCAATGATCAAAGCACATCACTGGCTGCCAGAAGCCACTGAAGGAAGATATAGCCAGCAGATTTCCACTTATTTAAAATACCCGTCTTCAGTAAAAATGCCATGATTCATTTGGATTTTTCCTATTCAGTGAAAATAAGGCACATCTAGACTACTTTAAATGTTGTCACCACCAGATCTCCTACTGGGAGGCTATGTCTGTGCACAGTGCAAGGGCTGTCGGCTCCTGGGGGTGGCATAGGTGTCCCATTTGCCTGAACTTCAAGCAGGCAGGGTGGACATTTCCCTTACAACTATCACAGACAAAATAAATATGTCCTCCAGTACTTACATAATTCAGATTTATATAAATACATAAGATACTTTTAAAAGTGTATATTTTATGAAACCCTACTTTTAAAAAATATTTAAGCATGCCAAAAAACATTTTTCAGACTTTTCTGGAAAAAACCCTATACCTCATTTCTATACCACATAGTAATAGTTTAGGAAAGGATACCTTAGGAAAGGCTATCGCTGAAGAAAGGAAGGTACTCTTGTACTTTATAAGTTATAAAGCTCATTTCATTATCTACAGACAGAAGGTTCATTTTTAATTTGTGCATTTAATAAACCCAACTTGACATAATGTACTGCAGTTATCAAGTTTGTCAGCATTTTTGCAGAAGCTGAACTTACCTCTGACAAATGTTGCCAGTCAAATTAAAATAGAGAGCAGCACGATGAAGTGTGTTACTGCTCAGTCTTTAATAAACCAGTGGTGTATTCCTGAGTCTCTCCCAGCTTCCTGACAGACATACTGATTCCACAGCGTCCTTAGGTCCCTGCCTGATGCTGAGGCCACCAGCAAGGTGGTTCAGCTGTCTCCATCCTGGGAAGGAGGTGACCATTAATGCACCCCATGGCTCATTGTGTGATACCACCCAACCTTTTTTCACATGTGCAACTTAAATCTCCAGCTGTCAATTTTGACATCAACAGTGAAAAGACAGGTCTGACTTGCAGGAGGTTAAGGTAGAACTCTATTTCTTGAATCAGCTGTGAAGGCAGGCCACAGCTCACCAAAGACCACTTGGCTCAGTAAAACAGGCATGTGCTGAATTTCAAGAGCAGACAGCTTGCATCCTTCCGTGGAGTTATCTACCAATCCATTACACCACAAAAACACTTAAATATCAAAACACTGATTATGTTGCAGAGCATTTAGAAGCCTTTTAAGAAATTGCATTAATAAACATGAAGTAGTTGATGCCTGAGAGGCAAGAAACTGCCCAGGATGATACAAGTCTATTCAGATCCTTGACTTAAGGCATCAATCTTGGAAAGCAAAACATTTCAGTGCAACACCAAAGAAAAAAATATCCCTCTCAGCTTTCCCTTTACTTTTTTTCAGGACACATTTTGCTGCTGTGTTCCTGTGCTTCAGTGAACTCCCCTGGGTTAATAGTGTTTGAGCTGTTGTGTCTTCAGTAACAGCATTCTCTGTCAGGAGCATGGGGAGAATTTTTGGAACCACAGTGCCTGGGCCTGCACACTGAAATAAGCACAAGTGTTGTATTCTTTCCTTCCCAAAGATTTACAGAGGAGCTGCTTGACATTTAGGAATAGTTACATCTACAGTCTTGGGGGACTGAGCAGGAAGGAACATGCTCCTAGCAAGAAGTTGAGAAGAGTTCTCACAAACCCTGCAGTGACATTGCAACAGGTTAAAATGAGGTGACCAAGCTTGATCCACCCATTGCGGATCTTAACCGTTCAGCTGCAGATGGAGGAGACACTGGGGCAAAGAAAGGAAGATGAGGAAGGAAGAGGAAGACAAGCAGTGCTCCCAGGAAGCCCCCTCTGCTTCTGTAAAGGCAGCAATTCTGCTGCCCAGGCTGCAGCTCGTGTACACTGGGAAGGGCGTCACCACCACTCATGCCTTTTCAGTTTGCAGCAGCACATACTAAGATTCAAGAAGACAGTCTAAAGCCATAATTCAGTTTCATACCAAAGTAAGCACATGTTCTCTCCAGCAGACATGGATGACCTTTCCCTAGAACCACCATCTAGATTTATGCCTGTGACAAGCAACAGTATTTTCCTATTTTTTTTCTGCTCATAATGATACAAAATAGAGTTGGACAGGCATAGAAACAAGAGATTGTATAACACAGCTGCCCTGCAGTGGTTTTTATTATAATTTTTAAATCAATAAGTCCAGAGAGCAGAATAAGCACTGCAGCTACACCCACTGCCAGACACTGGCAATCTATAGGTACAGTAAATGACATTAATGAAAGAAGAATCCAATCAAAAAGCACTATACTCAGGTTTATCAAAGCACAGTGAAGCTTTTTTTTCCCATAGTCCAGAACAAAGAGCACTTCAAGGCTGGCGCCTGGCTGACATTGCCAGGTTAAGATCCCAATGATCAAATATAAGCCTCAATGGATAGAAATACAGGAGATGAGGAGTTAGTGCCTGATAGTGTGAAAAAAAGAAGCCAAGGAGAGATTTAAACAGTTTCAAAGGATCAAAACCAGAGTCCAGAAGACAAATGAGGCCACGGCATGTTAAATGAGGCAAGTGAGTTTGGAAACATTTGTGTATTTAGCTTCCTAACTAGAGCTCAGCTCCAAGGCAAAAGTGTTAAACAACCACCTGACCAGAATTTGTAAGGAAACAGAATACAAGCTAAAATATGGAAGCTGCATTTAGATGCATACAATAAAACTGTCATGATTTTTGAAGTCATGTTAGATCAATCATATGCTTTTTGTCTAAATGTTAAATGAGAATCAGTAAATCAAATTTCCTTTTCAGGAAGTATTGGCAGTATTTCAAGATGTATTTAATCTCACAATGTGGGGGTTTTTTGGGGTTTTTTTTTCTCTTGGTTAATCTTCTATGAAAGAGAACTATTAGGAAATCAAAATATTATGGCTAAGCCTTGTTAGTTGCTCTTAGGCACAAAAAGGTAAAACCTCTTTCATCTCGCATATGAAAAATGTGAGAAATAGAAAGAATTTAGGAATATAACACAACACAAAATAAAAATAATGCTGTTCAATAACCCTCTGTATATATATAGACTTAATTCAGATCCCAGTAAATTTGGGGGTAACTCCTTACCACATTCATGGAAGAACACGTCTATTAAAAACCATATAAATCTTTATACAAAACTCAAAGGAATAGAAAAGGAAAGAGGCAGTAGAACTTCTCACTCTGCTGCCCATCCAGACTGGATGAAGGCACTCTTTGGTACCTTCCCTCCCTGAGCATATCCTGTTCCTGCCTGTTGTACAGGATGGATGGCTCTGCTCCAGCTGCATGTCCTCTCCTCGGAAACCTGGAGCATAAATAGTCAAGCCTAGCTGCTTCAGCACAGACCTCCAGTGTTTCATGAAGTCAAGACTTTCAGAATAGTTTAGGCACAAGCCCCCCAACTTTACAGCAACATTAAAACCCAGAAGTAGGCAAGCTTGGATCAGGAAATGCTTATGCTTCTCAAATTTTGTCTGAAATACTAATTGCCTCTAGAAAATGCACAGTTTTGGTAAACTAACTCCAGAATTAACAGACTCGGTCTGGCTATAAGATTAATGCCATTTCTGTGTATTTATAGAAATGTTTTAAAGCAATCACAAAGATTTCTCTGGAGATACCTAAAACCAGACAGAAATCCAGTCCAATGTCTTTCTTAGCAATTATTACAGCGACCTCCTGCAGATCCAGTCCCACAGCTTTTCCAAGATAACTGGATGCCCAGAAGATATATGTTTAGAACACTGTTGTGCTCATGCTCATAATTTATGGGAACAGAATACAGAATCCCTTGATCTTCCATTACATTTATTCTGCAGTGTATACTGCAGGGGAAAAAAAGGCTTGGAGATCAGTAAATCATTAAAGTATATATATTCTGAGAATATAAAGCTTTTAATGTTACTATGGTAGAAATTAGTCATTCCCTTTTATAAAATGACATGTAACAAACAAGTGGAGAAAGGGTAGATAGAGTATGTTATATATGAGAACTGACATCTTCATCTGTACTGCAGCTACTGCATTTAATCTCTACAGAGTGCTGAGAAATCAAGAAGTTACATAACTTAGTGAAAAGCTGATAGGGCCAGTGACATTTTAAATCTCACTCTGTGAAAATCAATTGCAAGATGTGAAAAGAAAAAAAAGTCTTCAGGAACCAAAATCCTCATCCCATAATATATCCGTATATATGTACACTTTAAAACAAGACAGAGCAATGAAACTTTGAAGAAAAAAGGAGTGTGGGAGGGAAGTGGAAGGACAGACAGAGCAGAGAAGGAACAGAATAATCCCAGATGATTTCAAGATACTGCTACAAGGAAATAAAAAGACAATTTATTTTGATGGCACCCTTTTGATTCTGCTTATTCTAATAGCAAACAGGTAACATAGTAGCAATTTACAACATGGAGCTTAACTGGAATTAGAAAGCCAAACAATCTTTGCATACACAAAAAAGCTTATGCTTTTTTAACCTGTAAAACAGGTTACAGGTTAACCTGGAAAGTTAACCTGGACAACACTTGGATCAGTCTTTACTTTTCTAAGGGGAAATGGCCCCATCAAAAAGATTTAAAGCTATCCGTGATTTGAAGCAGACTCAGAAAAGTCCACAGACCTAATTTATTTTCCAGTTGTCCCAAAAAAAAAAAAAAAAAAAAAAAAAAAAAAAAAAAAAAAAAAGAAAAAAGAAAGAAAGAAAAAAGAGACAATTATACTGATTCAGGAACCACAAAAGAATCTCTACAATCCACAAACATTGATTTTTTTAATATTCACTATGATCACTCTCACTTTTTATCCATTCAAACAGTGGTCACAGCAAAAAAAAAAAGATCTGATAATTCTCATTTTATTCGTATACGGTGGAAGTGAACTTTCAGAGAAGGAAAGCAAAAGAAGGCATTTTCTGTAAAAGGGATGTAAAGGATGAAAAGGCGCCCATTCAAAATATGCCCAAAACACATGAAAAGAGAATTCAGTGAATGAGTGCCAAATTAGAATCATGTTCCTGCTCATCCAGAAGGCAGCTACTGAAGATATCCACCAGACCAAGGTCTGCACACTTTGAGGCACAGAACTACATCTGGACCTAGTCCTGGGAGCAAAAGTGAGATCTGCACAAGCACATGGAGACAAAAGGCACCACTGCCCATACTCAGCAAAGGAAAACCTTCCACTGAGGAAAATTCCAAGAGTTAAAACTCTTGCTTGATCATCAGCATCGGCAAACTACAAGCATTTTGATGAGCTGGTCTGTTATAAAATCAAGGCTGGCTCTTGAGCACAGCAAGCTGGCAAAACACAAATCTGCCCTACCTGCATGATGCTTCCTATGGGAAACAAAGAGCAGTTTATTTTACCAATAAACTTTTTGTGAGAAGGACAGCTGCCAGCTGAACTTGGCATCTGCTAAACTTGCTTTCACAAGAACACTTTTTCTTCCCAGAATTATATTTAGTGTCTTTTAGAAACATAAAGAAATATTCACTGCATTTTGTTCAGCCATTTCAGGATTTGAAACACCACTCAAACAGCAGCAGCAGAATTTTAATGATTGGAAAAATGCAGCAGGGTTGTAAGAGAATATTGTACTGCAGCAAATGACTGCTTCTGTAGGTTTCCTTCACTGTAACTCTGATCTCCTAAATCTGCTACAGCACTGGTATATTTTTCTGCAAAATGCAGTTCCTAGCAGAGATTAATTAGGAAAGAAAGGAAAAAAAAAAAATCAAACAGAAAACAAACAAACAAAGAAAAAAGGGCTTGAGAACTTCTTAATCAAGTACCCAGTGCCATCTGATATTATTTCTTCCTTTACTTCCTTATTTTTATCCCAAATGCCTATGCATTTTAAAGTACCCATACATTCACTGTACCTTTCTGCCAAACTGCCTTCCATGAAGCAATTAAATGTATAATTGAGATCTTAAAGTCATTACAAAGCCAACTCAGTGTCTTTTGGAATGATTGCAGGGAATGAGATGACACAAATCAATTTTATGCCAAGACAACACTTTTGCATGCATTCACTCAATATGTATCACTCAATCCCTCATAAGCCTGAGGGTCTGCTTCTTGCAAAAAAAAGAGCACTTCCAAGGTTTTCAGGAAAGCATTTTCAAAGCTTTAAGATAAAGTTCTCTGCTGTGAATGAGCTCATCAGTGAAATAGTAAGATTTTAAACATTTTTCTGGTGGTAAGTATTTAAGGTGAGATTTTTAGACAGCCATGTTGGTCCAAAGAACATTTGCCTTTCTCCACTAATTTTTTTGCCTAGTTATTAGTGGAGCTAGATTGAATGTTCTTTGAGGCTTACTCCCCCATTTGCATCTTAAAGCTTCTGAAAAGAGACTGGCAGGAAGCACTTTATCTCTACCTTCTTACAGTTGACATTCTTGTTTATTCATCAGTGCTTCAGTTACCCACTCATATTATTTAGTCACTTGTTACTATTGAGAAAGAGTCGTTGATAAAATTGTGTTTCACTGGGGGTGACAAAGCTAAAAATTCAGGTTGCTGCTTCCAGGTTTTGTCAGAAACTCCAAAATTGCAGAACAACATTCTTACCTTTTACTGCCTTTTTCACTTCATCCTGACACTAAATGTCTAAAAAGTTTCTACACAAAGACAATATTAACTCGCTGCAGATTTTTACATGTCTGTATCTTCATGTCCCTACAAATGGCCCATGATTCAGGATGAGGAGGCTCACAGACGTTAAGTGCTGTCTTTCACCTGGATGACCCAATAAAACCACAGCAAGTCTCCTGTTTCCCATGCTTAGCTCTTCTGATTCCTCCTCATGCTTCCGTCAAGCAAATGGCACTGCTCTGAAGATTCTCCCCCATCCCCAATCCTAACCTGCTTGTTTTTCTCTAATACTTCTCCATTCATATTGCTTCACTACCTTCCTCTTTTCAGGACTACAGGAACACATCAGAAAAATGCAGATAAGAAAACTCATAGAACTGCGTTAAGCCACTTCAATAACTATTTTCATGTGAACTCTCTGCCAGAGGTTTTTTAAACTTTTATTTAAAAAAAAAAAAATAAAAGAAGAAGAAAAATGGGTGGTGGAATAATATAAGTAATCAGATTTTGGAAATCTTCCAAGAGTAAAAATGTCAGGGAACTACTGCAGATGCAGTAACTTGAGCATTTCAATCAGGAATACAAATAATAGCTCAGTGTATATTTAAATGAACTGTACACAACACTGATAAGAAATCACTTCCATTTTGTTTCTTAGGCCTTTTTTTGAGCAGCAGTTTGCAATGATTACCCTCGACAGAGCAGAGCAGAGCCATTCACTCAGGAAAGCAGGGCTCTATCACAAAAGGTACGGCCAAACGACATGGGTCATCCATGCCTTGTCATTTCAAGTTCTCTCCCTCTTGCTCTAGCAAGCTGCTTTCCCTCAACAAAGGCCCATGTAGCACCCTGTATGATCATGGCCTGTTTGTGGGCTATTTTGTCCCTGGTTGGTTTTTTTTTTCCCTCACAAATGGCTTTAAAAGAAAAGGTATCCCTTCAGTAAATGTTGCAATGTGGATCTGTCTTTATGAACCAATTGGAATTGTTTTACCCATTAACCTGCGTATGAGAAAATGCGAGAGCCTTTAATACCAAAGCATGAAGTTGGAAGCACCTTTGACATGATGCTGCCAGCAGTCTTAGAGCAGAAGTCCTGCTTCAGAAACTGTGGTCACTTTCAGACACCATATACCCAAATTAAAAGCTGTTTTTAAATATTCCTAATCTCAGCAAAACAAGACCTGCCTTAAGAAATGACAGCAGCATTCAAAAATAATTTCTCTGTGCCATTCCTCTAATATGAGGAATGTTCAGTGAAAACATTTCATTTTCTAAGTGTCTTTCTCAGCATCCACTTGCCATGACACTGACGTCAGCCTTCCTCAGGTCAGAGCCTGTCTGTCATAATCAGAGTTTGTCCCTTGCCACTCAAGAGTTGTCTTCAAATGCTTAATTCAGGAGACTGCTTAATCAGTGCTGTGATTTAAAATGCAATTCAGCTCTGAAATTAATAAAAAAAAAAAGGCTGAACATTTCCTTCTTCAGGTGCGAACCTCTATTCCCTTTATCCTTTGACTTGAGACTGCCAAAGAGGCCACCTTATCACTGATGAAGCAAACTCCCTTCATCAAAAGTGTTAGGATCATCAGAGAACCACATCAAGTATTTGGGGTTTTTACCCCTAGATACACTGTGGAGAAGGAAAACTTCTGCTTTTCCCTACCTCTTATCCCATCTTCTGTTCCTTCTACCAAATATACCAGGGACAGACTGAAATGAAAACCCTCGGAGGCAGTTACCTTCCTCATCACAAGCCATCTCACTTCTCTCACTACTTCAGTGACTCATCCAGGGCAAGCAAATAAATAGGAATTCTCCAGATTTTCTGCAAGTCACATTTTATTTTTCATGTTCTACATTTTCACCAGCAGTTGTTGAGTGTACTAGCTAGCTCATATGCTGACACATGAGATGTGAGAATATAGAAAACCACAAAATTTTATCAGGGATAACTGGCTTGCAAAACTGCAGTTTTAAAAAAACTTTGCAAAAGGTTTCTGCCTAATAAACCCTATGAACCCCACTGCGCAGTTTTAGAGAACAAAAGGGTTTAAATCCTGTTGGAAATTGGGGAATTGCAACATGTCTCTTTTTTTGATTATAGGAAGGATAGAAACACTGAAGGTCATCTCTGAAAGGAGGAATACATCCCTAATTTCCCAGAAGAAAACCAGTTTGAGATATAAACAACTTCTTGCTATAAACTAACTACAAATATGGCAGGGAAGCAAAGCAACACCAGGGCTGTTAGCAAGCATCTCTGAAGTTCAGAGAGCAGGTGGCTAAAAGTAACAATTGGAAACAGATAGGCAATTTATTCCCATTTATCTGTCATGTACAGGAAGAGTGAATATAAAAGCAAGAACTAACTTAGTTATTTTCTCCATAAGATGATGTATCATTAACAACACCTAAACCTGTTGCATTTACCACAATGTAAGAGTGAGGCATTCCCCATGATAATTGTCTTTTAAAACAAAGCTTCATTTAAAAAAAAAACAAAAAACAAACAAACAAACAACAAAAAAAAAGTCATTTAGGTTTCTATTTGATTCCTGGTCCTGTGATAAAATTAATGTTCCAAAGGCCATAACAGTAAAACATACAGTAAAATCATAACAGTGATTATTTTAATAATTTTAGCCTCTTAGTTGCATCTTGAAATAAAGGTTTCAGTTGGGAACATACTGATTCCTAGTCTAAGTTTTTGTTCAAGAAGTGGCATCTAAGGGACTATATTGTATTTCAACACTTTTAAAAGGTTGAATGCAAATTTAGGAACCAATGTCAGCAATGACTTTAAGTTTCACCATTTGCCTTTACTGAAACATCATTGATCATTAGGATCACCTTCAAAGCAAACCAAATCACATTATGCAGCCCATGGTGTTAACATCTATGCTATTAGAAAACATTACTAATGCTGTTTTTTCAATAATGGTGTCTTTCTCCCTGTTCTTTCAAGGAGAATGCATGGACAGCCTTATAACTGACACAGGCCCAGTCCATTTTTCTTCCTCACTTCTACCTTGTAAACTATCAGATCAAATTTCATCATGTTGATGCTTATAAAACAGAAGCATATCATTAGAAAGTTTTATTTCCTAAATTAAGGGGTTAGCTGACATTCTTCTCTGTATTACATAAAGGACTTTAAAAGATACCCGAATAAGAACTAGCTATTAAAAAAATAAAAAATTGACCTCTCATGCTGCAACATTTTCAGTTTGGTATTTTCTAAGAAGCTCTACAGTGCAGTATTGCTTGCACACCCAACCCTACCATGTATGGTATCCTGTCTAGCAGAAAGGTTCCACTGCAATTTCTCTTACTCCTTCATCATGTAAAGGGTACAGAGAAGTATGAGCACTAAGGCACACACCCATAGATGAGAGAATACAGTTGGACATAAATTAATGTCTAGAAGTGTGGACCAGAAGAACACCCATTCTCTGTAAAATCTATGGATAAATGCAGATACACCAGAAAACTGTTATGGCAATGACATCTCTCCAGTAACTTAGGCAGTGCCTAAACTCAGCTTCCCACTTGGAAACTTACTTCATCACTGGTCAGAATCCTCCCAGCTGAAAAGCTACAGGTTTACTTCTCCATGCTTGCTCCTTATTCTCCACATCTCCACCACATGGGTGAAACACCTTTCTCTGAAACATGCAGCAAATCCACTGTGCTTGATTCCTGATATTCCAGCATCAAGAACTTGTATGCAAGGAAACTAAATAGCATTTTAAAGGCTAAAAAGGACAAATAAGCAAATAAGAGAAAAGACTATGTACTGTGATATTCGTGGCATGGACACTACAGTTAATTTTGTCTTAGCAACTACTTTAGCATCAGCCTTTCAGGAAAATGAGTATACATATGTACCTATGCTGCTTTGGAAGACAAAGCTTTATCAAGAGTATCAGCACACTTGGCATTTTCCAAATTCAGCAGATAAAAAGTGAAGTATCGTATTTCTTTCTCATTATTTACATGACATGTTTCCTGTGCATTCAGGAGGAACATTTAGATTCAGACCACTGAAAAAGTACAAGTTGTCTCCCTGTTCTGTTCTCTGTGGCACAAATCTTTCTCTTCAGCAGTTTTCTCTGCTTTGAAAGGCAATGCAATCAGATGCTGAGTGGTAGAATGGAATTACTATTTCAGGCCATGAATTGCACTATTCCTATTTAGAGGAACATCCTGTGTTCAAAAGCACTGAACAGCCAGAAACACCTATTGAAATCAATGCTAGTTAGTGCTCAGAACCAAAGCTAAGTTTGGTGAGGTTTTTTTAGTTTGTTGGGTTTTTTTTTTTTTTGGTTGGTTTTTTTTTGGCATTTAATAAGAATTTAATTTCAGCATCCAAAATGTTAATTCAGTATTAACCTTCAAACTCATGGATTTGAGTTTGGTTTTGCCTCCATCTATACCAAGCAGTTGCTAACACTTCTACCTGTGTGTGGAAAATCAATAATGAACTGAAAATCAGTAATAAGCCAGTCAGAACACAGGAGGGCTACAGTGCCAAACCTCCATGCTCTGCACATCTATAACCTCTTTCATTGCTGTTCATCTTCTGTGGTCATATTCACCATCAAATACATGCAGAAAAAAACTAAAGACAAAAAGAAGTCACCAGCCACACAAGGTGGAGGCACCTGGAACACAGAGCAGTTCTAGAAAGTGACACCCACAATTACAAAATCCACTGTCTTTTCTCTGACTGAAGCCTAATGGCTGATATGACCAATTCAAGGTTTTGCCATAAATCTGTGACATTAAATAAGGATCCATTAACATGGAATGTGTGATCTGTCTAATTAAGACAAATTGAGCTGGGTCCAGGATGCAGAGATAGAGGCTGGCAATGTAGTAAGTACATGGACACACAGGTCCTGAGCATTCCTTGGAAGATCACATCCCTCCTCACTCCCCAACAAGCCATATTTGAAACAAAGCTGGGTTATGGCAGGTCTATTTAAAAGTAATTCATCAGTACTGAGAAGCTCCTACCATCTTTGCACAGGCATTTTCACAATGCTTATATTTCCTGACACTGTTCTTTAATCTTCTCTCTTCTCATGTTCATAGCTTCATGTTTGACCTGCAGCTTCCCAAAACACCACCAGCTCCTTAGAGTGTCCTCTAAAGCTCCATGTCATGGAAACCACCCACAGCTGAATGCTATCATGGCATACCCAGGCCTTAAGCCTGTCCACTCAGTGGACACAGAGAGGAACAACCTACAGAGCAATAAAAGCTGATCCTTTCATTGAAGATGCATTTCATTCCCAGTGGTCATTGCTTCATCTCAACTCCCCACTTTATCAATTGGCAGTATCTGTCTACAGCAGAGGAAATCTGTACCCCCCACTCCAGCTCGACAGAACACTCATGTCAGAAAGAGTAAGCAGGAATCAGCCAAAAGGGGAACATGCATGACAATGTGGAGGAGAATTCAGGTACTATGAAACCTCTGGAGTTTCCACCAGTGCTCCTAAGGAAAGGCAGGAGTGATATCCTGGTCACACTGCATCCTCAAAAGACTCTGGGAAGAGAGTAAATACCATGCAGCTCCTCTGCCCGGTAGATCTGCCTTTCACTCCTTTGAATGGATGAGGATACCACAAAAGTATTCCTCCTACATATGATGGTGGACATACATCTTTTATTTACAAATGGTTTTTCTCTTTGCATGTTCAGTACAAATTAATTCCCTTTCAGGACAGGTATCCTAGATCAGCAAAGCTAGACTGGCAGTGGGTAAAGCCTAAGTGTACATTGTGATGTACCTATGCTGATATATTCTCCAAATCCTTAGAGCAAAGGAAAAATGCAAGACTGAAAATGAAGCATCACTCTTTTTAATACCAAGATTTTATTTATTTTTTTCTAAAGGTGATGGTAAAATAATTAGTCCTAAGCTACAGCAGTGATCTCCCACCTTAAATAATCTCTTTAAGAAACGCTGCAACAAAGAAAGGAGTTACGAAAATCCTAGGAGCTAGATACTAACAAAACTAAACAAAACAAAAAGTGCTTGAAAGTGCTTGTGAACTCACTGGGGGTGCAAGTAAAGGATGAGGACATGAAGACCAGTGTCACTGAGTTCCAGACACTATTTTGACTCAACCTACATTAGAGCCAAATTCTTGTACCAGTGTAAAAAGAAGTAGAACCATTTTCCTGATGCAGCACTGCACTCATGAGGCTGGAACTGAGGTTTGCACTTCTGTAGGCACACAAAAAAAGCAGCAGGTGCCAGTAGAGATTGTGGCACATTTTCCCTGCTGCCATGACCTGCTCTGATCAAGGCTGGACTCTGCAGCCAGACAGAAATGTTCATTGCAACCTCACTACTCCATTCTGCCAGGAATATGTGACTGATACATAACTGCAGGTAAAATCGTGATCTCAAGATTTTAACCAGCCTATCTAAGCCCTGGTTAACATCCCTTTATTTATTCACCATATTGCCTGGAGAGAAGAATGATAACCAGGCTCATTTCTGGTACCTGATAGAGAGAGCTAGATCAGAGAAATAAAGCTTGGCCATAGGTAGGAATGAAAAATTAAAATAAAATTTTGTCACTCTGTCATTGAATCTTGCTAAAAAAACTGTCTATAACTTGAAATATAGGCTGTTCATAAATTTTCCATCACAGAGAAATGAACAAATATAAGGTAATAAAATATCTGCTCTTGCAAACAGGGATAAAATTAAATAATAGTTGAGTCAAAATATGAATAACTGGGTTGTTTGAGTTTTTTAAAAATTTATTCACCACCTTGTATTATGAGGAGGGTTATCTGACCATTCTATGGCAACACCATATATATTGCAGCCCTAAATATTTGGAAGAACTCTAAAGATTTCACAATTCTACATTTAAACCTAATATTTGCATAGTAAGGACACATTCTTCTGCAGTGGGCAAACTTTGGTTTTCCTTTAGGCTGACTGGTCCAATCTGCCTTCCTTGCACTCTACCAGGTCAGGCAGTTGATCATCTGATGGGCACTGTCAGTTCTCAGAACAGCTCATACTTTATACCAAGGGAACATTAGACTTCCATACTCCATTGCAAGAACAAGCAGAAGCTACATGCTTTGCATGTAAGGTTACATGAAATTAATCCTTTCTACCTAATATTTTTAATTGGGTATTCCATTAGTTGGGGTTTTTTTTAATGCTTCTTCACTTTAAAGCTACTCTTGATATTTTGCACAAGTTTTAAGTGATCAAAATATTGTACTGATCCTTAACAGAATAATACATTTTTGGCACCCATACATTATCACTTTCCTTTGTCTCTATTTTATTTCTCCTACATATCCTATGCCTTATTTCTTCATAACTTTTGTCTTTCTTCTTCTCATTCTTACATCTTATTTATTTTATTGCCTTTTTTTTTTCATTTTCCTTTCTCAGTAGACTACCAAAAAAGTTTGCAAGTACTTTAGTTATACAATGTTCTAAAACTATTTTAGGGATGCATTAGAAAAAAAAACTGATGAATTTTTTTGTGAATCTTTGTTCTCTCTGAAGGAACATTTTTATGCCTGTCTTCATAATGTTGCATAATCAGCAGTCAGAGAGCATCATGTGGACGTGGATGAATTCTGCCTGCACTGGCTGCACAGAGGGCTCAGGCTGACATTACAGGATTTGTCACATGTATTTTCTATGACAATCTAGAAGAATCTTGTGGGAATGCACTTTCCCAGAGAAACGCAGTATCAATAATGTCAGAACTGAAACAGTTAAAAAATTGGAGAAGACAGAGATAAAATAAAGGGCTAGAATTTATAATATATGTAGACAAAGGTGTTTTCTTCTCAATCAGTTGCATTATTAGGCAAAGCCCTTCTCTTCCTGGCATGTTTTGACAGCTTGCCTCCCAATTTTCCCCATTCCAAACGAACCAGTAACACAAAGTAGAACTGGATCTGGCAGCCTGTTAGCGTGTCACCCAAGCACAAACTTAAAATGTCAGCTGTATTCAGAAGTGGAGGGAGAAGTGCTTCTTCACAGAAACATCTCTGTTGGAAAAGATTTAAGGAAGCATAACAGAAGAGCAAGGAATGTCTTTGTCTATAGTCTAATTGGCTTAATTACACTACTTAGGGCTGCTTTATTCTGCCACATCTACATATCGTTTAAATACCTCCAGGGATGGTGGCTCCATCTCTTCCCTGGGCAGCCTCTACCCATGTTTGACAGCTTTTTCAGTAGAGACATTTTTCCTCATATCCAGTCTAAAACTCCCCTGGTAAAGCTTGAGGCTCATCTTACCACTTGTAATTTAGGAGAAGAGACTAACACCCAGCTGGCCACAGCCTCCTCTCAGGGTGCTACAGAGAATAATGAGGTCACCCCCTGAGCCTCCTTTNCTCCATCTCTTCCCTGGGCAGCCTCTACCCATGTTTGACAGCTTTTTCAGTAGAGACATTTTTCCTCATATCCAGTCTAAAACTCCCCTGGTAAAGCTTGAGGCTCATCTTACCACTTGTAATTTAGGAGAAGAGACTAACACCCAGCTGGCCACAGCCTCCTCTCAGGGTGCTACAGAGAATAATGAGGTCACCCCCTGAGCCTTCTTTCCCTCAGGCTAAACACCCCCAGCTCCCTCAACGGCTTCTCCTCAGACTTGTGCTCCAGACCCCTCCCCAGCTCCATATTCCTTCTCTAGACTCACTCCAGCATTCCAATGTCCTCCCTGAACTGAGCAACCCAGAGCTGGGCACAGCGCTCGAGCTGTGGCCTCACCAGTGCCCAGTATGTGGGGAAAATCCCTGCCCTGCTCCTGCTGGACACACTATTGCTGATACAGGCCAGGTGTCATTGGCCTTCCTGGCCACCAGGGCAGACACTCTGGTCCATGTTCAACCTCTGTTGCCCTGCCCTCCCAAATGAGGTAATGAAAAATTAAAAAGACTGTATTCACGGACAGTTTGCCACCGGAGTGACAGAAAATTACTGGAAAACTCTAGTTTTCTCAATTTTTAGAAGTTAACAAATAATACTTCCCATTATCTTAAACAAGTGTGAAATTTGCTTTTGCTATATTTTTTACATTATTTTCATCAGTTCTAATGGAAACACAACAAATACTGCAGTAAAGTCATTAGTCTAGGAAAAAACATCCTATTTTAGCAAAAGGCACAGTAGTTTTAACTTCACTGAAAACTATCCTATAACTCCTTTCCCCCTCTTAAGGAACTCTGAGGACTCTGAACATTTTAAAGGCTATAAATACTGAATATATATATTCAGTATATATAGATTTACTTTCCTGCATCTAATAATGAAGTAAGCAAGTGGACTGCATTAAAATACAATCTATTTTCTATTACCAAATAGGCACACAAAGGAAGACTCCATTCCAGAAATTCATAACAATGACAACACACAATGGGGTAAATTCTCAAAACTGAATAAAGGTCTTCATCTTCTGTCTATTTTTTAGAAATACTGGATTTTAAAAAATTAGAATCTTCATTTTATCAGTTTCTATTAACTCTCTAGCGTTCATATCTTGACAGTTAAATTCAAATACTCCTCTCAATAAAAATTTCCAAGAAACATACCCATTGTGATACTTTTGCATTTCAAGATTTACTTGATTTTGCACCAACAGCATTTCCCATTCTCTACAAAACATCTGGGTTCTTCCAGCAGTTATCATACCAGCTTAACAGTAACTTGAAACATATGGCTACTGTGAGAGAAAAGTAAGTGTAATATCTTGGTTTCCTTGTTATTTCATTCCTGGGAATCCAGCAAATGGCAATATTCTATACTGGAGCACAATTTATTCTGAAAAACTCTTTCCTGCTTTTTGTAATTCTTAAGTTTTTTCTGTGGTGCTCAGCCTGGATCCTATGGCCTGACAAGTGACTACTGGAATGAGCAAGAGAGACTGAAAGAACCCTAAATTTAATGCATTTCACAAGGAGAAATTCATCATTGTAAAATGACATCCCTCCTTCAAAATCCTTTGAGATTTCTTGTCACAATTCACATACCATTAGACAGGTCTAACTGTGAGCAAGGATCAAATTTAGACTCAAACTTAAAATAAATTCTAAGCAAGTGAAAAATGGTTCTCTGCACAGACACTGTTGGCAATTAAAGGTGACAAATCAATGCAGAAAAAAGTTGCTTTTAGTCAAAATCTTATCACTGTAGAAAATAATAATAATAATAGTTTTGCTTTTCAATAGAAAAAAATGGCTCAGGTCTATGCTTATTCCTTCTCAAGATAGAAGTTACATTAAAAAAAATAAATTAAAAAATCAAACAATACCAGCACAAGTCTTCAAATTCTTTGTCAATCAACTTAGGTATCTCCGTTTTCAGANTAATAATAATAGTTTTGCTTTTAAATAGAAAAAAATGGCTCAGGTCTATGCTTATTCCTTCTCAGGATAGAAGTTACATTTAAAAAAATAAATTAAAAAATCAAACAATACCAGCACAAGTCTTCAAATTCTTTGTCAATCAACTTAGGTATCTCTGTTTTCAGACAGTATAATTTTTTCTTTTTTTTATGACCAAAAGAGAGCAAGTGGATTTCAAATGGAACATCACTGGAAACACAGAATTTTAGGTGTCTCTGTTTCCCTGCATGTCTGAAATATAAGCTATGGCGGGGCATAGGTATGTTGCATTAGTATATTATTTTGATTATGTTTAAAATGGAAACAGTAAAAAGTATTTATCAAAGAAACATATCTTATTTGCAGATGTTACAGAGTTTCTAGAAGATGCAAGGAAGATCAGTGTGGAAAAAATCAACTGATGATTGAATTTTTATAATGGCAACAATAAGAAATACTGGGGAAAAAAAGAGTGAAGAGCTTAAAAGCTATAGATTGCTGTGGTGGTTGATCCTACCTGGCAGCCAAGCAACCACCTAGCTGCTCAGTCTCTCCATCCCCAATGGGACATGGGAGAACACAGGAATAATGAGAATGAGAAAACCTACAGGTAGAAATAAAGACAGGGAAATCACTAACCAAATATTATTGCAGGCAAAACAGCCTCACTCAAGACATATTTAATTTACTTTCATTAAGTATAAATATTTAATTAATGATTCATTTATTGCAAAAGAAACAAATGAGTAAAAAAACTTCTTTCGCTTCTCTGCCACAACCTTATTCCAGACCACTTTCCTTGTCCTGTCCTGGTCTCCACTCATCATGTTCTCACTGTGGGCTGCACTCAGCCCCTTTGCTGATGGCCAGACAATGAAGGGTAAGACCACAGCAGTTTTTCTCACTTTCTTTTTCTCACTCCTCTGCTGCTCCTTCCTTCCCATTTGTTTCTTCTGCTCCAGTACAGTCCTTCCATGGGCCATGGTCCCTTTGGGAGAGCACCTGCTGCAGCCTGGCTCATCAATGTTCCACAGTCGTCTGCTGTGGAGCACCTCCTTCTGCTCTGGCTGTGGTTGCTCTGTCTTCCTTCTCTCCATGCCAGGGCCCCTTATCCAGGCTGATTCCACAGAGGTGCCCCAGGAAGATGATGGGCTCAGCTGGGGCCTGGGGTGGCTCCCATGCAGGGCTGGCTGGGATCTGCTATGCTGAGCCTCTTCCCACAGAGCCCATCCCAAAGCTCCCTGCTGGCAAAGCTTGGCAGGGCCACCCAATACAACTGCTAAGTGCAAGAAACAGACCAAAGATTTAAAGTATTTGGAAGAGGGCTTTTCTAAATAAAAAGTATGGAGGGTTGTTTTAAAATACATGCTGCACTCTAAACAATGTAAAATATTTAACTTAGTGAAACCAATGAAATAGAAAGTTCCTATTATAAATAATAAAAATACTTAAATTATAAAATTAACTAGTTCTTCGATATTTTATTAATCTGTAATCAATTGTTTATGTCTAGAGCACTGAATTTCTCTGAAAGGATCAATGAATCTGGAATTGCTTATTGTATTGATTTCTAACACAAGAAGGATCGAGGTTTTTTTCTAAAAATAAGGTTTTTCTAAATGTTTTTAAACTTCTTAGATTTATACTGATAAAAATTTTTACTTTTTTATTCTATCATTAAAACATACCGATAAAGTCATATGTCTTCCTTTATATTTACCTTGTTTAATACATATTACTAGCAAAAAAGAACTCTAGACAAATGTAGTTGATGGCTTTGGCCATCTGTTTCTCAAGATCTGTAAAGGAAAATTGCAAAGTTTGAGAAACTACTTGTAAAACAAAAAGGGTTTTTTCAGTCTGGTCTTCTTTTCTTCCATCCCTGCTCCAATTTCATCTTGCAGCTTCTAGCTTCAGCTAGAAGAGGAGGGAAAAGCCTCAGAAAGCTGTAGGTACCTAAGTCTGCACATCCTGGGGTAGACTGGCCACAGGCTTCTAGGCTCCACAGGGTACTTCTTTCAGAAGTTTATTTCACTGGCTTCTTGTGGAGTTCAAAGCCCATCTGAGTTCCTGCTGCATACATTTATATACACGATTTGGTGGTGCATTGGTAAAGATCAAGGGATTTTGAAATTCTTCTTGATATTCATTGCAAGTAAAACAAAGTAGTCGTAGGACACTTTTATTGCAACAACCCAGTCTTCCAAGAAATCTGATACAGTCAGGCTGTACTCTGACAGTATTTGATGTGAGTTACCAAAGGCAGGAAAGCAACAGTGACAACCTTCCAGAGTGCTGCCTGAAAACCGCAATGGAAAAATCTGGATATTAAACTTGAGCTACTTCATCTGGAAATAAAGCAAACTCCACAGGTTTTCAATGGCTGGGTGATTTACATTCTTATGCATTTCCAAATAGTTTCTCCCATTAAAAAAAAAAAAAAAAAAGTATTAAGAATATACCTGCTTATTAACTTTCCCATAGACAACTAAATCTAACAATTGCTATCAAGCCAGAACTACTGCAGAACATAAATCTGGAACACATTTTGGATATCAATCAGGATGCTTTTAGACATAGCAAATCCCTACACCCAACGCATGCTTCAACAGTGCACTTTCAACTTTCTACACGGTTTCTTGAAGGCCAGAGCACTCCACAGCAGCTGCAGGAGAGGAACCAGAGGTAGAGACAGAGCTACCATCCCCTGGCACGGCATATCTGACCAGACAGCTCAGGCAAGGCCTTCCAAGAGCTTTGAAGCTGACAGAGAGGTTCAAGGTCTGATCAGAGATGTGCTGGCAGAAACATACTGAGGATATGCTGGCAGGCTATAACACACATACAGCATGTTCTGGTTCTCTTTTGCTCAGAATCAGTGGCTCTACCTCAGCCTGTCTTGGCTAATAAAAAGGTACCAAACATTCAGAAAAATTCCTGCAGCGCTGCTGGACTTAGCAGTATGCTTAAGAACAACAATCTGAACCCCATTTCTCACCCTGTTCAGCAGTAGGCTCTTGGAATATGTTTCTTCACTTCTTGTCAGTCACTTCAAAACTGAAGAACAGCTGATATGAACACATGCCATAGATGGAAAGTTATAACTTTAAGAACAATTGGCATCAATGCTTCTTCCAGATAGGAAAACTACACCATGCAAGTACCACAGCATCGACCAACCACAGCTGCAGAGACACAAACACAGTGACACAAACACACATCCAGAGAGCTGAGTGATACACTAAATCAGCCAGGATCAGGCAGATCTGCAAAATTCTAGCTTCTTTCCACCAGTAACACCATCCTCCTTACCTTTCTTCTGCCAGGAAGTCAGCTCTACTACAAGTCCCAGTTGGGAGTGCAGCAAAGTCACTAGCTCCTTCCTAAGGGCCACATCAAACAATGAGCTCAGCCCAGCTCCACTTATTCAAGGAATGAACATCTCTGTTACAACTGGTTTACACCTATGTGTGCTGCAAACACCAGAGAACACAAAATGCATCTAGAGCACACATTTACGTAAGCTTGGCTTTGCTGGCGTAGAGGATGACAGCATAAACCTAAAAACAATTTCAGCTTCTCTTTGAAGAGAGATTTCCTTTCTCGGCTAGCACTATTTATTCAGTGCAGAAGAGTCACTGCATTTAAAACCAGGATGACTCATACCTGTTTAGATGTTTATAAGTTATGTGCAGTTACGGAAGATGTTTGGAAAAGATGTCAGGAGGGTTTAAGCACTGTTCTTTGAAGGTGGGGTGAAGCGATAGCTAATGTACTAATTTCTGAGAGCAGCTAGTTGAGCACTAAAATCAAAGTGGTTTGGCTTTTTCCTTCATCATTTTATCAGTGTATACTTCTAACAACAAAGACTTTTAAAATATAAAACAGAGCATTTTATAAAAGTGTGCAGTGTTGAAACACATAGAAAACATGATATGGATTGTCTTAGCTTCAAAAATAGCACCTGAGCACTGACATTTTACAGCAAAGATATACAACTGTGGCTGATAGGACTGTAGAATTGATGTAATAATGCTCAAATAACCCAAAAGAGGGTTGTTTCTCACTCTTGTCTGGATAATTAGAGTAGTACAATTTTATCTACTGCACACAGTGGTAAATATTAGGAATTACTATTATTATTATTATTATTATTATTGTTAGTATTATTATTATTAGCACGAATTACTTTGGTTTTTCTATTCAACTTGCTTGAATAAGGGAAGAAGAAAGTTGTGTCATACCATCCACTACCAGTGGATCAGTGCTCTTGAACTCTGCTGCTCTGTATTCACAACAGTCCCAACAACCCACAGAAGGTAAGACAGAGAAATAACTTTTTATAAAATTTTATGCCATGTGGGAGTGTTTGTTGTTTTTACAATCTACAGGGTCTCACTGAGCCTTACTCCACATCTTTTCCTATCCCCTAGAAAAGGAAGCAAAGCAAAGCAAATGCATGGCACACCCCAAGCTAAATCTCCTCTTCCCTACCCTTCATAAAAGCTAAGTAAAGACAAACTAATCAGAGAATAATTAGTTACAATTTGCACAATTTTGTCACCATAAGTAAAAGAACTTTTTCTCAAGATTAAAGGGACTGGGAAGCACTATGCAAAACCTTTCTTGACTTTTTCTTCTCAGGGGAATTTTTGCAAAGCTTTCTTCCAGTACTTCATGCAAGGATCTGATTATATATTTTAATTTGCTTTTTCTGTAATTAGTCTAAAAAGCTGGGTCATATGAATATTTAAGCTATTTTAATTTGAGCAAATCTTCTACAGGGACACACATTATATGAGTTGGAATTTGGGGCACTGAAGTCAGTATGCCCACTGGTTTAGGAAGCAAGAAACAGCCCTGGAGGATGTGCAACTGCAAATGAGATTCAGATTCTCTCCACCCCAAAGAAACCAAGAATTCATGCATTTGCCTAAATTTACAAGAGGTCTATAGAGCAAGTTCTCAGAATAGCAATCTATGTCATGCATAAGGATATGGTCAAATGTTCACCTATCAAGCAGAAGCAATGATTTAAAGGAGTTGTACCTCTGCTGCTGAGATGTGATAATTCACCACACTGCTCTCATAAACTGTGCTAAATTAATTTATCTTCCTTCCCACTGAAACAGATCACAAATACTCATATATTTCAGTAGAGGGGACAGCAACGTTTTGAACAACTTTGTTTCATGTGGAAACAATTTCCTAAGAGCAAGGCATCCTAGGATGGATACCAACCTAGCTGGCAGTTGGTGGTACCTGGTTGTTACATGGTGCCCACTGTACAAAGAGCTGAGTGTCTCCTTTTGCCTGCACTTGGATCGTCTGCCCTATGAGCAAAGTAAAACTTTGCCACATTGATTGTTTTTCCTAAATCCCACACCAGCAGCGAAGGCAGCAGAGGCACGCACTCCCACAACACTGATCATATTTAGCATCAAGAGACAGAGTTAAGGGTTTCCTCTAATTGTCTGTCTTGGAGAATTACACACAGAAATCACTTAACCTTGCTCTGAATTCCAGATACACCAAAGAGCTGCATGAAAATCAATATATCTACAATTTAAAACAACTGTATTTTGATGGCAGTGTTTGCTCATTGCAAATCAGAGTCAGGAGTCAGGACTTTCTCAGAGGAAGTACTGGGTTTTTTTTTCTCAAGAGTATTTCATTACTAAAGCAAGATGAGTGCTGTTAATATTCTAAAAGTTTACAATCTTCTGTCATTGTGTTTGAGCATGAGATGATTATATCACTGATAATTTCATTAAGTATTTTCCTTTATGATCCTGACCTCAGATATTGGAATATTTTCTCTTGATCACATTACAATGCCATCACTGTAAATAATGGAACATGCTAACTGTTTTATTGGACTTCTTGTTCTTATTTAATAAAAGACATTAGTCTAACAATGTATTAATGGGACATTTGGTTTGGTATTTTAAATTTTTATCCTTTAAAGATGATCAAAACCACATGTTCAAAATCCTGCAAACCTATGATCTAACAGCAACTCTTCTTACCCCAAAAATTCTCAATCTAATACTCTTTCAAATTGAACTGTTTATTCCACAAGTCTATTGACATCTGAAATCAAGGAATTTCAAATTAAGTGTCCATTTTAATAAATGGATATGAGTCTGTCAGTACTATTGACAACTGTCAAAGGTAAAGGATTTGTATATTCTAAATTGAGCTTAAGTCAGATGATAGCAGACTGAAAAAAAAATCCTAGAAAGATAAAAAACAACAGCAACAACAAAAAAAAAGCAGGAAGATTTTTGCACCTGTAATAGAAGAGCGATAATTCCTTCCAACCATGGATGGCAAGGCTTTTTTCAACATCACAGGCCTGTGGTGTTGGGGTGTAGGATTTGCAAAGATTTCTCTTGTAGACTGCATTCACACAGAGTTTAGGACAGGGAACGTGCTGCTTTGCAAGCCGTCTTTTGAGCTATATCATTGATGATTGCACACATAAATGACATAAATATCCTCAATTAATAGAGATCATGGAAAAGAAATCTATGGATATGCCAAGAGGTAAAGCAGTTGAGCACTCCTCCCCTTTTGTCTCAACTAAACCTTCGTATTTTTCAGGACCACAAGATGTTTCCTTCCCACTCCCTCCTTCCAGACACTCAGGTAATTCTTAGCTGTAGCTCCTTCAGAAAACAAGTTTACCTCAATCTTTCTTGCACAGAGCTGGAAGTTCATGGTGTGTTTTGTTTGCTGAGGCACTTCTTCAGCCTGTGCGAAGCACAGACATGCAGATCAGTTTGCATATTTCTCTGTCTCTTTTCACAGACTGTCTCACGCTAACATGCTGCTCACCATCTCAAGGCTATGCTGGCTATAAAAAGAGCTGCAAGGCTCCAACAGCCGGCAGCCAGTCCTGCAGCATATTCTGGCAACCATGAAGCAGATATGGCTTCAGAAAATGTGTGCCTGCTTTAGATTCTGAGCTTTGGGGAGCTTCGTATATCAGAGAGCACATGGAATAAGAATTAATTAATTTCTCATTAAAAGTTTTAATGACAAAATAGATTGTGCTCACTCACCTAATACAGATGGGAATTTATCCTTGTCTCCAACCTGTAGTTTCCCTTCTGGTAATATTCTGTGCTTGTTTCACACAGTGAAGTGTTTGGCAAAGTCATCCTTGCACAGAATGAAAAATCCAGAACAATAAAATAGATGTCCAGCTCCTAAATAACAGCTTAATCTGCTTTGTTTCACCTTCTTCTGGGCTGGCAATGAAGTTTACACAGTCTATTCTTCAGTTAAAAAATGGGGCTCAGGCTTTGGACAGTTTTAGTGGTCTTGTAATGTGTTATTTAAGCCCTTCATAGCAATGGTGGAAAGAAACAAAGAAGTAGCTGGACTCAGAGTGGGAAGCTATGCCCTTTGCATGTGCCACTGATATTGGAGGACAAAGTCAGGCCAGGACAATGGAGGACACAGCAAGAGCAACCACTGTACCTGACTGGGATCTTCCTTTTCAGCACAATGCTTGCACTACCTTGAAGCTCAGTCTTCTGTACAAGCTGTCTACAGAGACTCTGAGTCATAACATTTCATGTTTAAGGTGCACTGCGACCCCTTTGAGAGACATGTCTTTAAATTTTTTCATGACAAATGCAGAAGTTTGGGATTAGTATAAAAACCTATCTCTGTTTTACAAATGCACTTGAAATTGTCTTTGTACACAAACAAGGTATGCAGAAAAAACACAGCAGAATTTTCCAACATTTTGGTTGCTGGGCATTAACATAGGGACTCCTACATTCAAAATTATCAATCTCTTACTATAAATTGGGCAAAATATGGGGGAAAAATATATAGCTTTGTCTGATTCTAGCTTTCCATCTTTTCTTTTTGCTGTTAAATTCATTAACTAAATGTAGTTTAAACAAAGAAAAACATGGAAGAGAGTCATTAAAATCTTCATAGCCTACCACTGAAAAACTTCTACACTTACAAATTTTTACCACACTAGTAAGAACCGAAATTATTTTTTGTTAAAAACTTTTTCTACTCTAGTAATCTGAATGGGTATGAACAAAAGTAATACAGGATCTATTCAGATATAAAAACTAAGCAAAATCATACAAAAATATCATTACATATAATATGCACACTGACTTTGAAGCACTAAAGAAGACAACACTGAACACCTAAGTACTTCTGAGCTTTTATCTCCCCCAGAGACTGATCCAAAACTTGCTGACATTCAGCTCTGTTGAGCAGAGTTGATTTTAAATGGTCTGACCCAGAGAACTCCTTGGGTTAGACACTCTCTAATACACCAAGGAAAATGCCCTGCTGGAAATTAAAAGATTAAGAGCCATCTCCCTTTTCTCTTGGCTTTCTTCTGAAGTTGTACAAGCAAAACCTTTCTCAGGTCTGTTTCAGAAATAATGCTATTTTTAAAATATCTCTTCAGACCTCTAATTTTTCTGTAACTTTGAAAAAGCTCTCATTAAAAAAAAAGAAAAAAATGTAAATCAGAGGAGATAACAGTTTAAAACAGCAATATTTTCAGTCCCTCAAAAGAAGAGCAAAAATATGCCATGAAAAAAATCCTTCAGAAGCATACTATGCTATTTTACATCTTAATACACTTTTCAGTACCTGCACTTTTTCTTTTATCCACATTAAATCAGAGGCTAACTGGCCTTAGTAAATTTAGGAAAAGCAATTTCTTAAATTCCCATGATATCTGGCAAATGGTGAGCAGTGGTAATTTCCAACACTTACAAGAGCACATTACACATGCTTTACTGTCTGCTACTTTCTCTGCAGGATACAATTTTCAAAGAAAACATATTAAAATGTTCAGCAAACAAGATTCTGAGCAAAGTTAACTTATAGAATTATGAAACCACATAAATAATTATCAAACCTGATGTAATATATATTACAGACAGCTACTGTTAATCTTCTTGAAACAATATAAAATAATTCTAATATATCTATGCCTTACGTGATTGCAAATTAAACACAAAACAACTACAGGTAAAAGCTCTTGGATGCTCCACATATAAGCACAGTTCCTGAACACCAACAGTCCCAATTTTCATGCAAGTTTCATAACAGCACAGTTATACACCTTACTGACTGTGAGAGAAGGGAGCATATGCACTTTACACAGTCCACTTGCAAAATGTTTAAATACATTGACATCATCAACAGAATTGGTATTTCCAAGCATTTGTTATTCTGCATATCCAACAGCATGCAAATAGGTATTAGCTACTACATTCCTATCTTTGAGCAAGCATGTGCAGCTGAGCAGTCTAAACTGCAACAGCAGATTCCCGTTTTACCACCAGGAAGTCGCTGTAAATCATGGTGTCAAAGTGACCGAGCAGCAATCCTGTGCTCCACACCTCAGTCAATGCACAGAGTCATCAGTATTACATGGACCCTCCTAGTTGCATGCAGAGCCTTAGAAAGGCAGCCAGGCACAGCTCAGCTAAGCAGATATGTTTGCAATAGCAGAACAAGTAGGATTTTTTGTTTGTTTGTTTGTTTGTTTGTTTGTTTTCTCTTTTTATTTTGGTTTAAGTATTGTTTCACTTTCTATTAAAAACTCAGCATAACTGTGATGGTACAGGAACTGTAACACCAGCCTAAGAAACTCTTTTTCTCTTTGTCCATCCTATTCCCAAGCCAAAAACTGGACCTTACAGAGACATCACAAGAAAAAAGGCAAACATACTCTTCCTCTGTACTTCTCCTACTGAAAATTAGTAGCTTAAGAACTTGCTGAATAGATCAAAGAATCTCTATCTGGACCACTGTGTTTGATCCTTTTTTCAAACTACTTATGCTTGTGGTCCCAGCAGGAACCTGTGGCAATTTAATTCAGTCTGGGTGAAAAGTAAGTTTCTCTGTTTCTGTGTCTGGTACCCCATCCCTGGGCCTGGGAATACATTTAGCAGAAACAACACTGTTTTCTAAGACAAACCCCACAATATGTCAGTGTGCTGATCACAGCCCACCCCCCTCTCTCTTCCCCTTTTCAACACTGTGGCTGTCACCAGGATGTGACGACCCTGTTATAGAAGACATCACCCTCCTGTCAGCAGTACAAGGCCATTTTCCCACCAAGCACTGTCACCAGGTTGTGGGGACACCCATTAGGTGAACAGGGAAGGGTGCCAGCACGTGAGATGCTGCTCATAAAATCCAACTGCTGCAAGTCCTAGGTGGGATACAGACCGGAAATGCAGGAAAACCCATGACTCCTAGGGGTCTGGAGCATCCCTGCTATTGCCTGCTTCCTCTGAGACTTAGTGATTCCTGATACTTTAGGTAAAGTCTGAGCCTAGACTGTGATTATTAAGGATTATTAAGGGTTTGACCCAAACTGTAGCAGGTCCACGTAATGAAAAGCCCTAGAAAGCAAGAAAGCTACACTAATTATTAGAAATTCTGTTTAACTGAAAGCTATGATAATTGCTAAAGATACTACATAAGTTATGTTAAAAGTAGCTAAGCTGCACTAACTGCTAGAAATTGCAGATAAGAATAACCTATGCTGATTATTAAAATCTTAATGCAATAATAAGGCTCTAATTATAACTACAACCATGTGTCAAATCCTTACTCTGCCAAGGATCCCTGAAAGAACCTGCATGTCCCTGGGCAACACTTTCAAACCCACCATCAGCTAAATGTAATGGATGCTGCACAGGCATTATATGTGTGTGCATATATACATATACTCAAACCAGTCCCTGAATACTTTCTCCTCCTGTGGAGGTCATGCCATACCTCTGAGAATCTTTGCCTCCCTGATCTGCCAGTTTCTGATAGAAACTCTTTAAACAAGAAAAACCCTAATACCAAAATTGTGCTATATACAGCAACCATCCATTCCCATTGGTAAGCATATGCCAAAACAAATGTGAAAAACTGATTGGAAGTTTTCCCCATAAGTACAGACAGCTGAAGATGGCCATGCAGCTAAAATTCAGGTTTGTGTCTTTGCTGAATTGTTGTTGCACTTAAAATAGAGAAAATCCCAAAAGCAAGCCCACAAGCAAACAAACAAACAAATAAACAAAGACCAAAACAAAAAACAACAACAAAACCTGAAACAGTTAATTTCACTTTATTTGTTAGAATTCTTCCATATGTGATTATCCATATATAGGGCAATGGTGCTAGGATATTCCTTATTCAAAGTAAGCATGATGAATTATAGAAATACAAATTAATTAATTATTTTGAACAAAAAGCTGTCTTGGGGAAGCATAATTTGAAACAAATATGTTAATTTTGAATAGCTTGCTAAAAATCATACCACTTCCAGCACTAGTAATAATTATTAATTAACGTACTAAAAACTCTTTTGTGACCTCTCAGGTTCCATCACCACCTTTCCCTTCTGCAACAACTAGGAAAGGTGGATCTGCCTTATTTTGAAGCCTAACTTAACATGCAACCTCCCACTATATCTAAGCAGGTGAGCCATGGAGAACTTGAAGCTTCACAGAGCACTCCGGTTGGAGTCTGAGTAATATAGCAATGACCTCACCCAGATCTTGTTATTTGAGAAGGAAACAAAGACATGTGGGTGAGAAGGGTCCTCACTTGAGACAGTGAAGAGCTCAGAAGCAGAGGATAGACACTGCTCAATCTAGAAATGGCCATAAAGCACAGTGTCAGGTTTTCCAATAAAGGCTAGAATCTGTACTGCTGAGCCCATCAAAATCTGTCATTTCCCTGCCCTTCCCATTTTGCTACTGCCCTATCCAAAAGAAATATGTGCACCAGACGTGAATTCACAAAATTAAGTTTTAAACAAGCCAAGAACTTCCGGATAAAAGTGAGTGAAAGAGTTCTATTAACAAGTAAGGAAGGACAGTTGGCTGAAAAAGGACCTCAAACCCTAGGACGGGCTCTATTTTGCTGCAGGGACAATGTATCCCAAAATATGTCAAATGTAGGTATCTATGGGCTCAAATTACACTGTTGATCATTTGAGAAGTGTCAACTCCTTAGATCTTGCAAAGAGATGCAAATTCATATGAAGTGATAGAATTAGCCTTTAAAAGATCATCCTGAATTTTGAGAAAAAAACAGGGCACACAGAAAATGTCTTACGTGCAAAAAAATGTTCTGTCTTCCTTCAAAACAATCTGTCTTAAGGGAGAGGTTGTTCTGAATTTGGCCACTTGACAAAGTAATATTAGAACATTTAGACCAAGTTGCTGTTTCTTTCATCATAGTATTCTACTTTCTGGCTTGATATTACTTAATTGAAATAGTCCTGTTCGAGACACTAAAAGGAAAACTGAAAAGGTAAATAGCCAAGAGGAATGGGCAAGACACTAGCACTGCCTGATGCACTTCTGCTGAGAAGGAACTAATTAGCATAAAGATCCCCAGATAAACCCAGCAAGGGAACCACTAAGTCCCCAGGCAAAAAAAATCTGTAAGATATTATAAGATATTAAGAGGTCAGACTTATCATTTTAACAGCATAAAATGCAAAGAAATAAAACTTGAATCAACGATTCAGCAACAGAAAATCTTTCTACAAATACTTGTCTGAAAATTAAATTTCAGCCTAAAATTGCAGTCACACCAAAAATCTTTCTGCAAATACTTGTCTAAACATTTTGTTTCAGCCTAAAATTAAAAATTTCAGTCACACTGAGAATTTAATTATGTTAATATTATGGGATTTAGGAACTTCAGATTCATTCATCTTTTGATTTTTGGAGGCAGAGTGGGACAGGAGGAAATAAATAGAGAACTACATCATCATCCTTTTAAAAAAAAAGTAAGGAAAAAGTAAAACAAAAAAAAACCCCAAAACCACCACCCAGATTAAAAGAAGAATAAACAAGAAAAAACATTGCAACCTCTGTAAATTGAAATAACAACTTATTAATTTCTAAAGGGCAGGAATTCTGAGGGGTGCACAGAATCCATCAGGGACTTGTTATTGAAGACAAGTTTGCATGAACAATGCTTAGTTGTTCATGGAAGTACAAGAGTATAAAGCTCCAACATCTATCAGGAAGACCTTGGAAGCAGAGAGCCCCTCAGTTTTGCATCATGGCCAGCCTTGTTGCTCTATCTCCCCAAGAGTCACTGAGGTCAAATTTTTCACTAGTCTAACATTTCTACCAGTTTGTAATGTTTGTAGTAGTCCCTAGGGCCTGCTCGAAACAGCCCAAGGAAAAGAAGAAAAGAGGGCTCTTCAGGCTGTTGCCACCAGGAAGCTGTAAAATGTGTAACAGCCCTGTACAAATCACTTCAGGTCTGTCAAAGCATATTCAGACAGTTAAACTTGCATGATCACCCTGTGCTCCCTGTGCTCTTATATTGCATACCATCATAGGAGTCACTGACACAAGCAGGGCACGCCACCCTTTCTTACACACATAATATAGTATCTAGCCAGATCAGGCATGACAGCTGCCTCCATCTGCTGGGAAGGGGAAATTTTAGAATGGGAGGTTTTGCCCGTGCTCTTCTGCCTATTGATAGCACTCTCAGGAGAAAAGGGCAGCACCAGCAGTGCTCAGTGGAGCTCTGCAGGGATAGCAGTATCTGCCACCTCTGAACAAGCAGGAGCCCGCTGGCCAAAGCAGTCACCAAGGACTGCATGGCCATTAAAAGGTTCCAGAGAAACATGTTCACACTCCCTGGAAAAGGCTGAGGATGGCAAGCCCTGTTAGGCAGGGCTGCATACCTGTGGGGTCAGGACTGCAGCCAGCTCTCCCTCTCACTCCTCCCAAACCAGAGCACAGGTTAGAGGTTACCAGGGACGGACACAGGAGCGAGGTTGCAGAAAGGCAGGAATGCTCAGAGGCTCTTTCATAGGAGGCCTGGGGGATGCACAGCTCCCTGAAATGTGGGTCAGCACAGGCAGAAGGATCCCAGTGGGCACCTTCTAGACTGGGTATCCTTCCAAGAATGCTGCTGCAGCACAGATTCTTCTGATTCATTTCAAGGTAGCACTTAAGGGCCTTGGGTGTAAAAGGTACCACAGAGTATAACAACACAACAGACACCTATTCCCTGCAACACCTTCAAAACACTTTCATATTGTGTGTATGTTCTTATGTGATGGTATGTGAAGGGAGATATTTTGCACTGGTTTTGCTAAGAATTGTGACATTGGATTAATAGCAATAATATCAAAGAATTAGCCTTAAATTGATTTTTATACAAATTTGTCAATTAAGGTTGTTAGGGAATTAGACACAAGTTTAAGTCATTTAGGGGAAAAAACACACAAAGAAAAACCCCTTAACTTCTTTTTAGATAAAAGTTCAGGTAAAAAATTTCTTTTACTTCAGGGACGTTGGAAAAATTTGGGTCAGGCTGTTATTAAAGCAATTTTCTTTCCTTCATAATCTCAGCATCTTAAAAGAGTAAAAGCTAATATATTGCTGGACATAACATATGTTGAAAAGTCCCACATTCTTTGTAAATTGCATATGGTTTCATACTGTAAAAGCACCAGGTCTTTACTTTAGGGATTCACATCCTTATTGAGATAACTCATTTTAATTATCGCGTCAAGGGTGGGTATTTTTTATATTCCAGGAAGCCCATCAGTGTATATTTCAGTCTGTGAATTTGGTCAAATGTTGGAAAAGAAAATCATAGAATCATTTCGGTTGGAAAAGACTTTTGAGTCCCACTGTACACAAAACACTGACAAATCCGTCACTAAACTATGTCCCTAAATGTCATATTTATACATGAAGAGATAGTCACAGCCCTTGCCCGCTGATTAGCTTGACTTTACCTGTTTGAGGGTTATTTAATCTCTCTACTGATGAGAGAGGAGTCAAGGGAAAATTTGTCAGCAAAATGTGATGTGAATGAATACAACTCTGTGTGCCAAACACTGTGCAGTTCTCCGACTTTAGGCAGAGAGCTCATTTGAGCAGAATCTGTGCACTGGGGATTAAGCTGTTTTTGTTAGAAATGCTCATAAAGCAGAACTGTCCTCAAACAGCAACAAAATTGAAATTATGCACTGTGAGAAGATCAAACTTCTGTATCTGAAGAAATAGCTAATGGTATTGTTTGTTTTCCTCTTGATTTTAAGTCTAATATATACCACAGACTTTCCTCTACCAGAATGAAACATTGAGTAAAGACTTCAAGGGTGGAGGAAGCTAGACAGGAAAGGAAAACATCCATAATAAAACAAAGCAGGAACTCCTTTAATAAAATCAGCAATCTAGAGCTAGTGTGCACACGTATGCCCTGTGCATCTATATGCTGATGTGCATATATGCCTGTTATCCCAATTACTCTACTGATTGTATAGAAAACATATGCAGGAAAACCAAACCTGAAAAGCAAATGGAGGACAATGGATGATTTTTTGTTTTGTTTGACACCTTGAGTGTAATAGGATTTGGAAAATAAATCCTGTTTTTGATGCTACATGCAGTTTTCTGAACAGCATAGTTTTTTCTAGATGCTCAAGTAAGTAACTAGAGCAGGTTTTTTTTTTAAAGTCCAGTTACAAATTATTGCTTAGGTTCCTGCAAGGATCCTGCAAGGCAAAACATTCCTGCACACTATAGCTAAGAGGAAAGTAAAAGCAGCAACATAATATTAGTAACTGAGAAATTTCTTACAATCTTTCTTCATGTAAAGCTGGAAGTATAAAATACAATAGAGTCTGTCTCATTACATGTCTTACATCAAATCAAACCAATGGCATGGGAATTGTTTGTCCAAAGCGTGGAATGCTGTGGAATGCCCAGCACATTGACCTGTTGGAGTGAGTCCAGAAGAGATCACTTCCAAAAGGGGTCAATAAGATGATAAGAGGGACGGAGCACCTTTACTATGAAGAAAGGCTGGGAGAATTTGAATTGTTCAATTGAAACAGAAGACTTCAGGAAGCACGTAATTACAGTCTTCCAGTTCCTGAAACATGCCTGCAAGAAAATTGGAGAGGGACTTTTGACAAGATCATAGCATCATACAATCATAGAATGGGTTTGCTTGGGTTGTAAGCGACCTTACACATCAAAAAGCCCTTGCATGGAGAGTCGGAATCCATCCTGTGTGTCCAGGATGGGTGTCCCAGAGCTGGGTGCAGTACTCCAGGCAGGGTCTCACCAGAGATATAAAGATCAGCTTTTAAATAAGCTGGTCAATATACTAAATAATTTTTTCATTCATGTATCACCTGGTATTTTTAAACATGCAGTGTGAATTATGTCACTACAACATTATTAATTAAAGCAACATTGTGTTTTTTAGTGGACAAGCTCTAATCTTTTGGACCATAGTGCTCCTGTGAATACAGAAGTAATGTTTGCAGGGACAGAATTTTGACTAATATGTGCAACAGACTGCACGTGACAATGCATCTGATCATCAAAAACATCACCAAGCACTAGCACCCGTCCCAAGGGTTGTGTATCCCTTTCTAGCATGCATTTGGGCTAAGTACAATGTTGTCAATTTATTCTTTCGTACCAAGTTCTGTAGTCTGAGGAACAGGAGGAGACAGGCTTTGTTAGCATCTATTCACAAATTAGAAAAAGGCAAATGATAATGGCAAGTAGATAAGTGTTTGGTTTTTCCAGCTAACACTTTTAAGCCTGAATGACATTTTTGTTTGTGTTAGTTTTCAATGAGACATTTGGTTCCAGGCCAGTAATTTTTTATATCACCTAGCAGGCAGTGCTAGATGCATGCTTGTGTCAGAAGGCCGGGGGCTGCAGTACATTTTAAAATATATCTTTTTAGGAAAAAAAGTGTTTGTTTGTTTCTGGTGGGTTTGTTTGTTTGGTTTTTGTTTTTGGTTTTTTTTTTTGGTTTTTTTTTTTTGTTTTGTTTTTTTTTAATGTCTTTCTCTTAAGAGAATAAAAGGGAACTAAATAGTTTGAATTAATCTGTTCACTCTGAGACTTTTCTGAAAAGAGACTAGATCTTGTCAAAACTTGACAAAAAGTTTTGGGTATTTTTTGCCATTTCAGTTTTGGGGTTTTTTCCCACCCCACAGAATTATGCTGTTATATAGAGGTAAAATGTTTCACAGGGATGTATCAATTTCAATGGAAAGATTTTTTTCTGTATGGCACATTTTTGTCACTTGTGGTCCATTTTTGTTACTTCCAAAAGAAGATGCCAAATAAAAAAAAAAATAAGTCTTTCTAGTCTGAAAACAGTAACTTTCACACAATTTCATTTGATATAAGGGTTTTGGATCTGTTCCAGTGCAGAGCAGAAACACATGGCAAATTGACCCTGTCATTGTTCAGAAAGTTCAACTTGGAAATCACAGATCTGAATCAGCATTGGCACTGGGCATCAACATAATCACCTCTTTATTGGCATGCACCATGGCAGATTCTTGATCTCCTTTTAGAACATATTAATTTAGAAACAAACATATACATTAATTTAGAAATAAACATATATAAACCTTCCTTCTAAGGCTTTTAGTTAAAAGGCTGTAGCTGTTCTCACAACTTCCACGTGGCCCAGGCAACGGTTAAGAGCAATGCTCTAGAAATGCAGGCTGTATTTTCATATTTCACCATCGAACAGGGAATCTAGACTCTTGCATCTTGGGATCGATATCCAGACCATATGTCTGTGCTACATGAATCTGTCAGATTTAGGGATATGAAATTAACGTCGGCTGCTGCCCTCCTCTCTTGTTTCTCTGACACTGGTGATTTCAGGCATTTTATTGTACTCATGCAGCATAGTTACTCCTACAGAAGCCCACATTTCAGATGGAGATAACTGATTTGCCTAACCAATATATCCCCAAAGAACTGTGATGCTGTGCTGAGCTGGTTACCATGTGTCTCTTACAAGCATTTTGTGTTCAAAAGGTCTTCCCAAGGGGAAAAAAACTCAACCAGATTCTTGCTGGTTACAGCCGTCTGTCACTGCCTACCATGTGACACAGTGCATAGAAACAGTTTAATTACTGTAGAAACAGTAATTAAAAGGTATAGAAAGTTGTTAGACTTAACCCAAATCTGAGAATTCATGGATAAAAGCTGGACAAAGTGTCCTATGCCAACAAAAAAGAAGCAGTGACAGAAAGTGGGGAAAAAAAAATCCCTAAGCCCAGCAGCAAAAGTTCAGCAGCTGGCTTCTAAAGCAAAGCATTGCCATCTTTTCTTGCACATCAGAGAAATCCAACTAGCCCAAACAAATAGGAGATCTAGATGCAAACGTATTTGGAGTAGATTTCTATCCACCACTCATCTCAAGTTTGCACTCTTGAGAAAAAAGGACCTTGTCCTGATGAGAAATAGTCACAGAGGTAGTTGTTCCAGAAATATCCATACACGCTTCCCATGCAATAATATTTTACTGCTGGCTTATCCAGGACTGAAAGGATCTATAATTTTTACTTTCCATATTCTTCCCATGTAGCTACAGGTTTGAGAATCACAACAGATGGAAGAAACATGAAATAACTGCTTCTCACTGAATTTCCAATGCACTTAATGTACTAGATTTATTCCACAGTAAAACAGATAACTGCTCACAGCAGCATTTTGAATTGGAAGGAGTTATTAAGATGACTGTCATCATCCCAAACTGGGATGATCCTATTAGGGCTAATAGGGAAAAGATTCAAATAAATATATAATCAGTGCATGGAGGTAAGTTTCTCTGGGCTAAAAAACTTCTAAAAGCCTCTTGCTATAAAGAGCTCTAGCCCTGCTCCTAATGTAAATTTTCTTTCTACATGCATTCCAAGGGCTCATGTGGACACAGAAGCCTGCAGCTTACATCCAAGATAACAAACAAATGGGAAACCAATGTAACATAGCTAAAAATAAACAAATCTCCCATTCATGCTGTTGTTGCTGCAGTGTTGAACTATTCACACACAGAATGGATTTGGAACCAGTTTGTTTCTAACCCTCTTCCTTTCCAGTCAGGCCTTTCTTTGCCTTCCTTAGCAACCATTTCAACACCACAAAGGCAGAAGATGTATGAGCATGTTGAATACAAGGGTTTCACACTCCTGTTGCTGTTGCTAGACCCCAGCCATCACTGACAGAAAGAACCACAACAGCTGGACCAGCACTTGGCGTGCGAAGGTCAGGCACACTGTCAGAATCACTCTGTCTGCCATCGCATGTTACTGCAGTAATGGCTCCTTCTGTTTAAAAGTAGCTGTCAACTGTCAAGTGGTATTTATTTCTTCACTCAGAAAATAGAGTCTTATTAATAACAGCTTAGAGATTTTTAGTACAACACAGAAAAATAAAAAAAACCTACCCTGAAATAAAATCAAAGCCAGAAACATAGCTAATGTAATCTACAACCTATGTTACAGCACAGGGTAACATAAATATTTTGTATGATTATGAAATAATCTGTTCCAGGGTTCATATATTATTTTAGGCATAAGTAGACATGTGCTTACTGAGAGAAGGATATGTCTGAGATACCCTGGTAAGAATTACAGTAGTGTTGCATCTACTCCAAAATAATTAGCAGCAAATTAACTAAAGATGCAAGTATTTTTCTTACATTATTCCCTTCCAGACAGCTCAGAAATACCAAAATAAGATAAATAAGTACTAAAACATCAGTAGATTTTGCAAACAGCCTGAGTGCTCTGCAACCTTAAGACCTGAGAAGCGGGAGAAAGAAGAGTAAAAGAGATGCTGGGAAAAGGACCCCAGCTTTGCTCTGAGGCAATGAACAGTAGGGAAAGAAGAAACTAATACCTAAACCAAGGCATGAGCACTGCTGTTACTGAACTATTTGGCTTCTCAGTGCACCCCAAGGAGATTTGTGGGGTGGAAGTCTTTTGTCTGAGTTGAGGGATGAAAGGAGAGAAATGAAAATTCCAAATTTCTCTGAAACTGTTAATGAGGAGGGTACCATGACAGTGAAAGTTTCCATATGTTTTCTAGATTCTCTCTTACTTGCAAGATCATCTAGTCCAAAATATTAACCTTTGTTGCTTTTTAAATCACTGAGGAAGAGAAACTGGCATGAGTACCCAGTCTATCACATTGCATTGGCAACCACCTCCACAGGAGGAACAAATATTTGTCTAAACAGACAGGAATTGCTGTCTGAATTCTAAATAAGTTTGATTTTTTTAATAAACAAACATCTCTAGCTTTCCTTCTTCTTCACTGTCAAGGAAATAAAGTGTTTTGTTTTATATCCCCAAACTGAGTATATAGCTTTTAAGAAAATCTTTCAGAAATAGGTAATAGCATAAATAATTACAGAAGATTTGTCTTAGGGGAAAAAGCTCAGTCTTAAAATTCAAGCAGGATAACACATTAATATTTACAGAAAGAATATGGAAAGAGGGAAAGGGACAAGAATTACACAAGGGAGAGATTGAATGCCAATATAATGATTAGCTCTGTACTTCTGCAGAGCAGCAGCAGATGCCTCAGCCCCTGCAGTTCTGCCCCTGGGAGAAGGCAGGAGAATCAGAAACTAGTAAGACACTGCAATAATTTTATTTGCTCACATTTACACACATCTGAGGATAAAACTGATCAAAGAACAGTAAAAGACTGTTCCTTTTAACAGTATTTTCATGTCAGACTCGTAAACGTGTGATGAAACACATTTTCTTCCAGAACAGATTAGTAAAAGGACTGATGCAGCAACTTCTTTGCTATTCACAATATTTCTGGCAAGAGACCACAGAAAAACTCAATACTAAACTGTTGTTTCACACAAAGGCTTTTCGTCTAAGACTAACAATTTGCTCAGCTACTACAAAAGGATGCTGTATTATTACTTCCTTTCCCTAATATCATTGTACAACAAATATTTAACTGTTTTCAGCATAGCATTTAATGGCAGGCTCTGGCAGACAAAATGTGTTTTATTAACAGTATGTCTCCAGTTTTGAATAGAAGCTTGACAGTGGGAGAATCAATATTTGGATGTTGAACATCACCTGGGAATATCTCTAATATATCCTTTTTCCAGGAAAAAAGAAAAAAATGTTTAGGCATTTCTAAACTTTACATGAAAATTTAGTTTAAATTCAAACAGATTTTTTTTCTTCTGCTTTTCAAGTGGAAATGTTACCAAACTGATATGCAAATATGTCTGTTCCTAAGCTCTCATTTAAAAGAAAACACAATTTAAAAGTTCATAAAATATTCTTTATAATATATATCTTAAAATCTATTTTGCTACTCAAATTGACCATAGTCATAGTCAGTTCAAAGCTTCTCTTGTTTTCAAAATGTTCAAAGGTTATGGATGCCTATTGACCATTTCTTTTATGTGATTTTAAAATTAGACTAAAAACACTCAACATTTTTGCCAATTCCTTTAGCATAATGTGACATCTGCAATATTTGCTGAAGGAGGATTTTAGTCCCCACTCAATTTCTGCAAATGCAATGAGCATTCTTCCTCCATTTCAAGGATTAATTTTGCAAATGACACTTCAAGCTCTCAGAGCACAATGGAATAAGTCAAAAATAAATCCTATAAGTGAAAGAGGCCAGTGCAGATGTGCAAGAGGCCAGTGCAGATGTGCATGAGTCTCAAATGCATTTCATTCCTCACACTGACAGTATTATCATGCCCGATAAAAAAAGGCCATTGAGACCACCACACTAGGGACATTAAGCCTCGTTTTCTCTCCCAGCTAGAAGGGCATTCAGGTTTATGTGATGAAGGTATTTTATTTTCACCACAATTCTTTTGCATGGCTGGGCAACGCAGGAAGAAGACAGAAGTGGTTGTCCACCCATATATCAAAGCAAGTCAGCCCTCTAGTGAGGATTTTGGGGGGTTCAAAAAACCTCTCACAGAGCTACAAATCTGGGAGTTCCTAGTGCTCCCAATATTCAATTTATGCATTATCCTACTTTGTTTCTTGTGCTTGTGCTTTAGCTATCCCTCCTAGTCTTTCACCTCCAGACTAGGGAAACCAGACTCTGATGTAAGAGTACCAGATACTGGAGCTAGCAGAGACTGTCACCACTCCTGGGGACACAAAATGAGCAGGATGCCTGTTCCAGCTCAGTGCCACACATGGGCAATAAGTGCTGGTGAGTTTGTGCATGAGCACATAGGGCTCCTCAGCATTTTATAGCTCCTTATGATTTTAAAGCTAGTGCAGACCTACGCTGCACAACAAGAAGTAAGACATGGCACCATTTCAAAGGAAGCAACACCACCCCAGTCTGCAGGAGTCCCTCTGCAGTTGGGACATGTGCTCACACTTTTAAGGAAATGTCTGCATTCCTTGGTTTGTTTTTGAGCCCTTACTCACTGGAGATAAAAAGGTTGATTTATTATTCCCATAATTTTCTATCTGGTTTTACAACACTCAGAAAAATTGTGTTCAGAAGTTTCTAATGGGTTGGACACCTTCAAGCTCACTGTAGGAACTGGAGTGAGAGAAAGGGACTGCAGGCAGAGCTCAGAGCCAGGGCTCAGTACTATTGAAGATTGTTTAATAGCCAAAGGCAAAAACACCCCGAAGGTCAGTGACGTTCCCCTCTCTATTTCCTGAAAGCAGATGGTGGAAGAGTTTGGAATTAATAGCCCTGCAGCGCCCAGCTTGGCACCAGCTCCCTGCAGAGATGATCAGCCTTTTCTGCTGACAGCCTGCGAGACAGCTCCAGATCCACGTGGCAGTGTGTGTGCCCAAGAACCGCCCTGCAAATGAAATCTGGGAACATTTATCACTGAATGGCACCGAGTGCATAAAAAAACCCTGCTTTCTTGTTTATAGTAGATTTTGCCGTGCAATTCTGTGAAAGTCACTGACCCTTTTTTTATTTTGTAATTTTAATAAAGAAATGTGCATATCAAATCAGACCCCAAACAGTGTTTTGCTCCAATGAACAATGAAGCAACACAAAACATTGTTTTTGGTAAAAGGCCATCTTCTCCTCTCCTACACACACTTAAAATTAACTGTAAATGTCTGCATTTAGAGTCAAAAGCTCGTTCAAAATCTTTTCTCCTCATTAAAATGTGATAGCATTTACTGCTACACTAAACATATCCTTACCACTCACAGAAAAATTCAAGACCCCTAACGTTTTATTTTACTATTGTCATCGTAGTGGTTACCAGTAATTAGATGCAAGAAAACTAATTAATGCCATTCAACAAGATTTTTTGAAAAAAGTATTGGCACTTCAATGTTCTTTTTTTGTTCTCCAAGATAATGTATTCCCAAGTAAGGTTGAAAGATTTTGACTTGGAAGGAGACAACTCAAAGACAGATTTGGTTATCTAAAGCCATGCCTGTCTTCTCATAAAACCTGGGTCTGGTGCTAGGGTAAAAATAGTTTAATCTTTCTCTGTTCATATGTTATTGAACTAAAACACTACCAGATTAAAATGACATTTCTAATAATAAAAAATATTATTTCTACTTCCTGAAAACTTTGAAGGAGAACAAAAGTAACCCTGCAGCTGAAAAATAAGCCTCACAACACTAAATTAAAGGAGTTCAATCTACTCAGCTCATAAGGGAAGGATGAAAGTTGAATTTACACTGAATTTAAATTATTATGTATGGAAAATACTTAGAGGAAAATGACTTTTCAATCTTGAAAACAAATGCAAAGGATTCAACAGCTCTAACCAGAGCTTAGATGAACAAAATCTTTAAAAGATTAAATTTCCAGACACTAAGAGATATTAAACTTCTACCTATATTTGAGGAAGGTAAAATAAATCAGAAGGGTGCCAGTCACCCAAGCCAGGTGACTCTCATTATTCACAGTGGCAATACAACTGTCCTTTAGGTATAATGTCAGCAAAACCCAATGTGAATAAAAGGCTTATACTGAGGAAATTTTTTTTTTTTTTAGATTATCCCTCAGGAAAAAAAAAAACAAAAAACCAAACAAATCTATAAAAAATTTTTAGGTTCAACTGTTCATTTACTTTTATAGAAATTTTTTACGGGAGAATATAGGAGGTGATAAGCAGTCCAGCTATAATGCTACCAAGGGCACATAAATCACAGGAACTTTCATATTATATGCCATAAAATTAAACTTGGTTAACAACTCATCCAGAATCACTCCTATTACAAGGGATGTAATATTCAATGTTTTAGGTAGGTGAGAAGTAGCCATTGTAAGCTGAGAGCAGCAATAGCTGTCATTTAGAAGGATTTTTTTTTTTTTTAATGGAGTAGGAATTGATTGAGGTTATGTGGAAATATTTAGTTTAAAGTCTTCTGGTGTTTTAGGAAGATGAGTTGGAGGTCCATTGGTCTTAGGAGCCACCATTTAAGTCATAGAGCCCCCAGGAGAGTCCTCTTCTCTGCCACCCTCCTCTTACCTCCTATGCTCTGAGAGGAAAAAAAAAATCTCTGCTAACAGTCTGCAGCATTATCTGAGCAGCTTCCCATATTCTGCCAGCACAATCACCTGATATTTAGGGTGTTTCTGTATTCTCCTTCACAAAAGAACCTGATTTGTTCAACAAGTTGTACCTGCTCCGCTTTCATCAACAGAAAGATGCACTGAACACAGTGGGAGTTAGGAAAGTCCAAAGCAAGGCGCCTGCACTCTCTGTTCCAGAAAATATTTTTAGTTAAAGAACAGTGAAGAGCAATGTGCAGAAATTCAGGACCTACCTGTGATTTAGCTCGAAGTCTCCCAGGTCTACTCACAGAGAGTTCAACTTTCTTGTATCTGTCACCTTTCAGCTGCTGCTTCCTGTGCACTGTGCCTCTCCACAGCCCACAGAATGTCCTGGTTCATATCACTGCCACTACTTTGTACCCCCCACTTTGTACCCCCAAACTGCTGGCACAGTTTGGAAATAAAAGCCAGGAGAGGCAGTAGACTCTTAAAACAGGTTAATATGCAAACTGCAGCGTCCAGCAGAGTTTTTTCTCCAGACAAAGACTGCTGAAGAAAAATCCATATAGTACTCAGTTTTGGGGGTATTTTAGTTCCCTAAACACTACCACCCAAAAAATGCAGTTATCAAGAAGTCTCAGTAATAGCAAAAACTACTCCTGAAATCATGGTTAAAAACTGAGTATTCTCTGGGCTTGAAAAACAAAACCAAGAAAGGAAAAAAAAAAATTTTAAAAAAAGTACTTTTCATAACAGTCCAGCCATCTACTCTGCATGTCAGTTGCAATCCACTCCTAATACATCAGAGAAATCCTTCTCTCTCCATCACACAAGTCAAGCACTCTCCAGGCCTCCTGACAGGTCTAATCCCAAGGGCTCTGGCCCACCAAAACTCAAATTCTAGTAAAAGAACAAAGCCAGACCTTAGAAACTCAGTACTGCTCATGAGGAACCTTGCATGCCCAACAGGACTATTTCACAGCCCTTTGTGGAACAGCAGTTCTGATTAGGAATATTAGAAGAACTAAAAAAATCTAGTTATAGTTAAGATTTTTAGTGCTACCATTTTTTTCATTTATTTCCAATTATTTGTATCATTATTAGTCTGCTAAATTATTTAATGCATGACATATTTAAATATGCTGTCCAAGCAAATAAAAATAACTAGAAAATTTAAAAAATAAAATACATAATTTTAAGTTCCACTCTTCCTTCTATAATTTATCTGAAGAACTCTTGGTTGAGCATCTCTGCAGATTTTCATAAAATCCATTGCATAGCCTTTTACAAGCTCTGTGAAGTACTTCTCTCTCCTTTCCTAACCTACTGTTGTAAAAACAAAAGAAGAAAAATGCCACAATCCTCACATGCAATGAACAAGACAAATTCCCATCAAGAACTTGCAGGTTAATCTGGTTCTATATATACATCCTTAACATACATTCAGAATCCCTTCCCCTGAACTTCCAGAAGAATAAAGAAATCAGCATCTCAGTCGAAAGAAGAGGATGTGTAGTTTTAGGAGGTTGGGTTTTTTGTGGTTTTTTTGGGGGGATTTTGTTTGGTTTTGGGGTTTGTTTTTTTATTGTTGTTGGTTGGTTGGTTGGTTTGGTTTGTTTTTTATTGAAAACTTGGTTTATCAGAAAAAAGCAGGCACTAACCTTGGCGGGACGGCTACTGTAACTCCTAGCAGCCCCTCCCCACAGGATTCGGCTACCGAAGCTGTCTGCAAGAAGCTGTCAAAAACTCTGTGCCATTCCTACTGGGAGTACAACTAAAAATACCAGCCCAAATTAGCAGCGTGCAAAGACAGTCATCAAGCATCTTAACACCTTCCTGACAGAACACATGCAGAGCTTCTACTCAAATTTTATTACCGTGCACCTCAACTGGGTATCTGCATTGAAGCACAGCAGTTTAAACTATTTTTAGGCTACTGCTGGGAAAAACAAAACAAAAAAATACCAAAACACAAACAAAAACAAAAAACAATCCCGCAAAAGACCAGCAAAAGTACTACAAGGAACCTGTTCCAAGAAGAGTTCATCTCTTTTTCACACATCCATGTAATAGCTATCCTTGCCTTTTTCCTAATTCAGAAAGGAAATGTGAGATAATTTTAGTAAGGAGGTAATATAAAAGACGATCTTTTTATTTGGAGGGCTTCAGGAGAAGTAATGGAAAGATGCCCACAAAAGTTCACACACACACACACACACACACACACACACACACACACACACACACACACACAGGGGAGAATACACATATNAATACACACTTATAGGTTTTAAGAAATTAGCATAATTGTTAAAAAGCACCAATTAGGAGAACAAGTGGTGATGCAATTGCCCCCCAGGTCAAAACCCTTCTCTGGAGCCGCCCTTCATCACTAGCTGTACTTTGTCCATGAAAATGCATCTCAAAGAGTTGTTGTCAGCCTTGGTTCCCAGGAAGAACCAAAATATTTCAGAGCCTTGTACCTCCTGGGGCCTGGAGCTCTGGAATTTTTTTTCTTTCTGCTTAGGGACAGGACATGGAAAATTTCCGGGAAAACTACTAATGCAATAGGTGACAGAGTTACAAATATATGTGTGAAGAGTACAGAGAACATGCTAAAGGAAAAAAGCCAAACCCAAACTGGCATCACTACAAGTAGCATATTTATGTGTAACCAATTTATCAGCATTTACAATATCCTTTAGGAAAGGTGAGGTTTTGAGACACTAAGCTCTGCTGCACTGTTTTCAACCCCACTCCAGACTCTTTTTACCTTTTTATTACCAATAGACGCTGTTGAAAACCCAGACCATATGTAGCCACGAAACTACTTCTGTTTCATTATGCAGCCACAGTTGTTCCTGTATCACTGCTTGTTTTTAACTTCCAAAATCCAAGTCTGCATTTATAGCATGATTTGAATAACAGGAGCTGGTACCTGATATAGAAGTGCAGAGGACAGCTGATGGCTGATAATATATAGATATTAGTGACAATGTTTCAACTTTAGCTGGTTTTGCTTTTTTCCCCTGAGCCATTTGTGTCAAAGAACACCACACAGGAATGAGGCAGCTTGGGACTTTGCTAATTGAGAAGATGGTGCTGTTTGGCTGAGGTAGGAGAAGGGAACAGCTGTTCACTGTACCTCTGACCACTGGGAGACAGTGGCAACAAAGGCAGCACTGCCACTGCAAACCTGCCACACATTTCGTATCACTTTGGTGATATGAAATTATCTGACTGCTTTAATTGCCCTTTTTTCTGGGTTTAGCAGGGTCAGCTCTGCCTCGTCCCCTTCCACCTTCCATCAAATGGACACACATCTAGACCTTTAACTGTGACCCTTATCCATAAAATCCTTCTCTTTCCTTTCATTATTTTAATGTCACAGTTCATCTCCTTGCCTCCAGGTAATGCCAATGTCATTTCAATGCCATTTTCAATGCAGCTCTTGATGTTGGAGGCTGAGCTATGCCAGCAGCTGAGCATCCCTATTCTCCTTTTTTCAGCACAACCAACAGCTTCGAGGATTTGTGGTGGAGAAGTGAGCAGCAGCAAATGCCCCTTACACTCAATGCCACCTCCTCCAGCTGCACTGCTGCTGCTCCTCTGCTGGCTGTCAGCAGCCAACACTCAGACAAAGACTACACTTTCATTTTAAAAAATCAGATACACTATTTAGTATCATTTTCTTCTCTCCATATCCATCAGATCTTCTAGGTAGCAGCTAACGCTCAAGAGAAATGGGAAGAGGAAGGGAGTAATCACCATGCTTGTCATCACCATGCTCTGCTCTTTATTTCAAAGTTTTGTGGAACACTGTCTCTTACAATACCCCTCAGGTGAAGCTCTGCAAAGCTCTGACAAACTGCTTTGCTCACAGATACATGGGCAGCCTGTGCTAGCAACACCTCCAGCCCTCAGCAACGGCTCCTTCTCCTCCCTTTGCAAGGTCTGGCTCATCAGGGGAGGGTAAAAAGACATTTTTCCTTCTGCAGAGGCAGCACATCAGCTGCTGCTGTGCCCCTGCAGTGCAGGACACGTGCCCCACATGGACTGCAAGGCTCCCAGCACAGTCTCTGCCATCACAGCAGCAAACGCAGCACCAAAACTGCTCATTTCCCTGTGAAATATTATACATAAGCATTTCAGCTAATCAATCTTGGACTGATTTAGTCACAAATTTTCAGGTGTAAGGGATTCTAAATCCAGACTCTCTCAGTGCAGGTACCTGTGCTAAAGGCTTTGCATTAGCTGTGGTAGAAATGCTCATCAGGACGTTGTGGCATAGCTTGAGATTTTGGCATTCAAACAGACAGGATGGAATGGTTACTGTACTTAGCAGTCCATCAATAAGCTACAATCTAATTTAAAGTGACATTTTTACAGTTCTTGCAGAAACAGGAAAATTAGAGGGTCAGCTTCTTTTATAAAATATGACAGGGGCTTTTAATATGACATTTTTCTTTTTTATATTCTTATTGGAAATAATTAGAAATTTAATTAACAATTGGTGATCAGACTCACTGATGAAGCTAATAATATCCCCATATAAAACAGGCTAAAAAGGGCCTAAGGCTAAAACAGTCCCTAAAAGTAAACTTACATTAACTCAAAAATCCTACAGAAAATATTTGAAACTTGAGTTGAAGCTATCCTTCTTTGTAACACTGGAACATCTACAAGCACTTATGGCCTTATACTTCCTGGGTAGAGTGTTAGGCCTCTTGCAGACCAACCTTCCTTGTGAGCATCTTTTACTCTCTGGTTAAAAAGGAACCACTAGAGTTAAAAATACTTCGAAGTATCTGACTTCATTCTGAAGTTCTGTCTCCACCTAGCAGTGAGAGCTGTCTCTCATTTATTTTGTGCAAAAATCAGGATGTAAATAAATAAACATACCTTCTTATTTGAGAGAAAAATCACAACAGCAGCAGAAAAATGGCTGCACAACAATAATGACTCAAGAGACAATTTAACAAAATATTATTAATTTTCACTCAGTTACCAGTTTGCAGTAGTTTGGGGTAGCTGCTTAGGCCACATGTAGTCCTTCTACCCAGAAAAAGTTCACAAAGATTGATAGAAAATATATTCTTCCAGATTATCACTGCCCCAGGCTTTCATATCTGAACTTCCTTCTAAAAGGAATATCAACCAAACAGCAAATCTCATTGGAAAATAAAAAAAAGAAAGATGGTAATTTCTCTGCTATTTAGAGTGAGAGAGAAGCTTCAGCAGACACAGGAACAATTCACTGATGCTTATATGTCTTTTTGAAAAAAAAAAACCAAAAAAACTCATGCTTTGATCACGAGAATTACACCACTCACTCAAAAACTTGCCTGAAGTTAGGAACTTAAAATATAATTTTTAATAGCTGAAATTACAGCACAGAAGTGAGCTTGAGACTCTAAAGGCAAAGGAGACTAAATCAATAAAGATATCGACAGCCAACACTCCTTACCCTCCATTCTGGATACCATCAATCTGTCCTAGATGGATTGCTGGTACCTCCTCCTGCATGGCCTTGTTAGCACAATGAAGGGTGTTACAAGGGTAGCTTACCCCCTCATTTGGTTGTGGGTAGGGGATTTCAGGCATGGGTGGTCATGATCATATATGCAACATGAGGAGACATCCACCAACACAATTCCACACCCAACAGGATCTGTCCCAGGCCCCACAAACATAGGAGATACTAATGGAAAGTAGGGAGTGATCTCCCCTCACTACAGGAAAATGTCTGAGGCCTGGCATGGGCTATTATATGTGCCTCATCACTTTTCACTCAAAACCAAATTACTTCATCTCTTGATTGATTATCACAGCGGTAGGAATATATCACAAGGTACAACCAAAAAAAAAAAAAAAAAATTGAAGGGATTTTTGACTCCCCATAAGGTACCTTCAGGAAAACTGGCCTGAGAACCTGCAGATACGCATCAGAAGGTATCAGGTTCTAGATTTAGAGTCTATTTTAGCTTTTTGTCTTTTTAAAATTTTACAGAGATAGGGAACATAATAAATTATGACTCAGTAAATAAGGCAGGAACTTGTAAATTAGAGGCACTGAAATTCTGGAGTTCTGGACAGATAGCCCATGTCTTTCCTTAGGTCAGCAATCACTTATATTCTGAGTGCAGGGATACCAACACAGGAAAAGGCAATAGGTGTCAATTTCTTTAGAATACAAGGTCATTTTAAGTTCTGAATAATATGTTACAATAGGTTAGCTGCCTTTTTGTGTTTTTGTGGGGGTTTTTTGGGTTTTTTTGGGTTTTTTTTTTTTTCTTTTAAATTGCTTTAGGCCTATAAGGCCTCTGGTTTACC